>JANTOP010011185.1:0-15253 GCA_027564815.1 Symmerus nobilis | reverse complement strand
CAAGAAATAGTATACATACCGCATACCAATGAGGGTAATTTTTCATCAAAATCTTTTAAATATTTCTTTTTTCAAAGGACTGCTTTTCGTCCATTATTTAAGCGCCAATATTATGTGAATTTTAAATATGGATGACTATACCATTTAGTTGACCTTGACCTACTAATTAAATTATATCGTGCTCTTAATAGAAATCACCTATATGTTCATATTTAAATTTTTACGAGACACTTTTAGAAAATCAACTTCTAAACTTATTAAATTTATTCAACCAGCTGCTCATATTTTTTCAGGAGCAGCGTCGCTTAGAAAATGAATTAAAGCAGCGCATACCAGCCAATGCGGAACATAGGAGATTATCTAAGTCGACTTTAACCCCGCAAGAGCGACCATTAGTTTTACCAGGTGGCCGAAAATGGCGTAACGAAAGAGATGCTTACAATGAAGAGTTTATAGCTGAAGTAATTAGCTCACAAGCCGAGCTAATAACCGGATCGACATTGGGGTAATAATGAAAATAATATAAGTTATTCATAACATAAACATTTATCGAAAGAGAATTATTAAAAGTTTCCAACAATTTGGAGAAATATTGGAATTTTTTTTATATAATTTTCACTATTCAGTAAATTCTTCATAATTCATTCTCATATCCCACATTCATTTTAGGAATACATATGAAAGCCCACTTTTAGGCTATGATGACAGGTAATTCCATTTAAAATCACTAGACAAGTAGTACCAATGGAAATGTTTCCATTCCTGACAAACCATTAGTGTCCACGTCGAGAATATAGACTTGCTTACAAAAGATATAATACCCGGATATTGGACCTTAATGACCCTGCTTTTGGTAAAATAACCGCAAGGGTGATGGGGGTTCTTGATAATGAGTCAAAATCAAGTTGCATAGATATGCATTACGAACATATGGTTTTTCGGGATTGGTACTTCTTGCAGCAAGCACCATTACTTAATCTTATAACCTTATAAGTTTGTCTAACTATTTTCACTTTATTAAATAATATTACAGGATTAATTTCTTCAAGTATAAAAAACCCGAAAAGGATTTATCCAACCTAGATCGAAGTGAAGTGTTCAAAATTATTCATAATATGGAAAGAGAGCCAAAGCATGGAATACCGGCACGTCCCGAAAAGATAATGGCCGAAGAGGATCTGAGAAATGTAATTACTGCTTTTAGTACATTGTACATTACATTTAGTACAACGAATAATTAAAATTTTAAATTTTTTACAGACACCTACTTCTATATCCTGCGCCTGAGCGACTTACTTTATACATTTATAATCGAATTTATGATTAATTAAATTAATTTTATTAAAATTATAAAATATTAATAAACAAAAATTTAGTTTAGTTTGATTAAATAGTTCAGATTTAAGTGCCATTTGTCTATAAGGTTCTTGGTAAATAGACCTTAACTTATGCTCACGATAACTGATTCATTATTATTCTTTATTCCTTGCTAAAGAGAGAGGGTAATAATATGGGTATCAAATCGATAAGTGCACCCTAGGCCTATCTAGAATATTCCCGTGCAAAATTTTAGTCCACAAGATGCAAAGAAAAGTAATATGGTTAGTTAGTTCATGTTTTTTTTCTCAAAAATCGATAGTTTCGAAATAGGGCCTTATACGGCTTCGCCCACTTATTGCCTAACTTTTAAATTATAAATGGTATTAAGCACTTAGGGTTGTAATTTACGTTAAGACAGTATAAATATTTATTTGAATTCATTGGCAAGTAACGCATCGACAAAACTTCTGAATTTAACTACTCGATATTATGCATCATTCAATATCCGTGCTAAGTTTTAGGAATGTAAGTTAAGAAATAACAGTGTTTGAAATAGTTTTCAAATATCACGAATACTCACCGTATAACAAATAAAAATTTATCAAAATATTCTCCAGAAATGTTACCCACTTAAAGTATATGTGACTGTCCATCAGAAAACCCGCCTAGTGAGTCAAAAAGCAAACGGGTAACGAAAGTAAGAACGGTTTCGGGTACTTGAAAGTATGTAGAATCATGTAGAGTATGTCAACAAATTTCTGAGCTGTTGTCATGAAATAAGTAAAATAAGCAAAAGGGTCAGAGTTGTTGTCAGAAGGGGTATGTCTCTCAAGTAAATGTTTTGATACTCAACCACCTTCCGTATTCTAACACTAGTTGCTCTATATATCATTGAAACTTAGATAGACTCATCTATACCGAAAAGAAAGACGAAAAATTAAGAAAAGCGAATACCTTCAGAGGTAGGTTCTACGTTAAATGCTTCTCCCTTGTAAATTAGGTAGGTTAAAAAAATGTGCCCTTTTCAATATATATTCGCCGCATACCTAATCTAAAAATATTAATACGCTTCTTTTAATTTGTTCTCTCCTCTCCCCCTAATTTACGAGATATAAATTTCAAATATTCAAAATTTTAGTACGATTATTTGAAATTTGTCGGTTCAACCGTCATTCTAGTGTTTGTAAATTGGAATAACTCTGGAACGAATGGTCAGAAGGGGTACTGTAATGGAATATTTCAATTATTTTGGAGTATAGCCGGAATCTACAATAAAAATTTACATGTTTTTAAATTGAACCTACCTAATCGTAAATTTGCCCGCATATATCTTTTTAATTTAAAATGTTGTAAGAAAGTATTGTCGTTATTTAATAGTAATAATACGTTCGAATTGAGACATAAGGCCATAATATCCTGCCGGGTAATCTTATAGTTGAGTGACTTAGTAGGTATGTAGTCATATCATAGTATTATAATATATGGCACTCTTTGGATAGGTGCTATAATTCCTTAATTTCTTACAATTAAAGAAATAACGTTAATATACTAGTACAGTAGAGTGACCATTCGTACTGATTTTGTCAGTACAGTACTGATTTTTAGGCCTCTGTACTGATTTAAAAATTTGTACTGATTTGTACTGATTTTTAAAACTATGTGCAAAATGTGTACTGATTTGTACTGATTTTTAGAAAATTATTCCTTTTTTTAATCGAAATGTTATAAATGTTATTGTGGCATTCAAACTTGAACCTAGGTAACCCTGTTTCAATTAGTTTGGTTAATTCAATTTACGCAAAAATAAATAATTCAACAGACAGAACACACTACATACTTTTAAAACTACTGTTGTAATTGCACATTTTTGTTGTCGTATATTTTTTACTGTATATATATGCCGCCTGAATTTCCATTTATTAAAAAACCCAAAAATAATTCTGCTGCAGAAGTTAAAAGTAGTTTTTGCTTAAAGGAATTTTCAATTGCTAGTGCGGGAAGATCTGATTTTAAAACATGTCAGCATAAATATGCATAAAAATGCTATCACTTCAGCTGTTACATCCAACAAAATAGTCAAATATTTTGGAAGTATTTCCCTAGGAGTTAAAGAGAAGCACTTAGCTTTAGCAGAAGCCGTGTATTGTAAACATTTCGTTAATCATAATCAATCTTTTCGTCCAATGGATTGCTCGGCATCTGTAACACAAGAATGCTTAGAGCCAAAATTTAGTTATAAGCGGACAAAATCAGAGTTAAATTCTATAAGTTAAAAATAAAAATTTCTATGTACTGATTTTCTGTCGAAAATAAATGGTCACCCTAAGTACAGTGTTGATTTTAGTATCAGTCAGGTATATAAGTATAAGCTTAATAAATTTTTATTTTTATTGATTTATAATTAGAAAACAATCAATTATATAGAGTTTATTTATAAAAACAATTACGATATCGTATCTTCGTATCTTATTTACCCGAATAGAAAATTAGAATCGATTAAATAAGTAGATCAATTAAAGCTTCAATAAAACTTAAGTCTATTTGCATTTAATTATAGTTGATAGCTTACAATTCAAATTTATTTGCAATCAATAAGTGCCGAAGTACAATATTGTCTAATTAAGGATTTATTACTAATCTCGATTATTCAGTTCAATGAAATCATAAGGACGTACTTTGGCATTGACATTGTCAATTTGGCCATCTCTACTGTACTATTTAATTTAATTTTATATATCCTGTCTATAGAAAATGATCAAGTGTAAATTGTATAAAAAACTGTGTATTATATTTACTTAAGAATCGGTACTGCGGTCGAGATCATCAATTTTAATATATTCACCGATTCCACGTAATTAGTAACGTTTAAAGATCATTCCATAGCGACAAATTCGAATATTAACTAAAGTAAACAGGTTTTTAAGTACTCGTACAATCAATTTTATTATTATTATATTTTTTTTTATAATTAATTGAATAATTTATATAAAAGTGTGTCGTGTAGTACTTTTCATTAAATTCTTCTATTTAGGAAAATGATTGATGAAAAGCGATTTCCAAATCTTCATCTACCTTCACCCCCCTTTGACAATGCCGACTATGAACTTCGAATTACTTATACAATTTCAACGGATAAACGGATTATGTCGTTTGTCGATACATTGTGGGGAATTGAGGTTACTGGAGGAATTGATCAATTTGAACCATTGACAGTTATTGGGGTGAGGATCATAATGATTTTGACCGTTTAAAATGTGTGTGATAGCATTTGTTTCATCCCTTTAAAATTCAACGATTTATTAACAGCCCCACTAATGATACTTTCTTGATTCTTAATATTTAATATAGGTAAGACGTAGTGGTCTGGCTCGAAGGGCTGGAATCCGAGTTAACGATAAAATAACTCGAATAAATGATACATTTGCTGATCAACTAACACTGAAAGAAGCTCAACTACTAATCCGACAGTCTGGTAAACGGTTACGAATTTATGTGGAAGGTGATACGGATGTAGAAAGTGATGATGAATATACTGTCGATCTATGGTTTAAACCACGTAAGTTTACTTCGGTATATATCATACAGCTTTCTAATTGAGAAAATAATCTGGTATGTATCTTTGTCTTTTAGCGAGAAAAAAGATACAAGTTGAAAATAAATGGAAATTAGAATTTCCCTGGAATGATAAAAAACGAAAAATTTACAGGTAAACCTAATGTATATTTTTAGCAGTGGAAGTATGAGCGATTGGATTAGTATTTAATTTGAGTGAACTCTAGTTCAAATCGTTTATCATACTTCTAACGCAAGTTTTTGAAGCTTGTAGCTTGAGCTTGTATTAAGAAAGCGCGATTGAGCGTAGCTACCATTTTTAAGTTAAAATAAGGAGTACGTCTATGCCGCTAAGTAAATTTATAATCTAAATTAATTAAATAATAGTAAAAATACATATTTCGAAAATTTATAACATTTACACGTAAGCCATAAACATACACCGGTTTTAGTATAATTTTATGTTTAAATTTTTAATTTTTAGACATTGCAATTGTTTGTTGTCTTACAAAAACTTCAAATTTTAGAGAATCAAACTGCTTTATGGTGCCAAGTAAAGCGGAAGAACGACTTAGAACAAAACCACCTTCTTCCGATGAAAATGTCATTGACATTAACGAAATGAACAAAGTGGGAAAAGATTTGTCAGCCGATAGTAATATAAATGCACTAACCCAAACGTTGTTAAATAATGAAGTAATTAGATAGTAAAATAGACCAAACAAATATAAATAAAATTCAAATTTATGATAAAACTACCTGCAAATGCTTTAATTAAATTTATTAAAATTTTACACGGACTATATAGTGTATAGGTTTTGTACTCTAAAAGTATATTTAACTCCTCTATTGAAGATTGTATACAACACTTTACTATTTACAGGTAACCCAAAATAATCATTATCAGAATAATGACGCGTGTTTCGTATAACAGACAATTAGGAGAACGAGGGAGGTTATATAATCCAAGGATTCGTACTTCTAGAGAGCAGCCTTGATTGTACAGTCTTGGGGCTGGATTCCGTTAAAGTTTTCTACAATATCTTCTACACATATTCACTTTTAAGTAAATATTTTCATTTCCACTAGTTTTAATCATTTTTCTTTTAAATACCAAATTAAGCTATATAGGAATTTTTTTTCCTTTTACAATTTTTTCAATTAAAGAAAAATGTAATTTAACCTCGAAAATGCTTCTCGCTTTTTGAGAGTATATAAATGATAGTTATTTATATTTTGTGGAATAGAGCTGTAATTTACTCTTGGTAATATAAGTTGTCTGACTTGAACGTAATTTTAAATGAATTAAAATTGTAGAAAACTTGAACGGAATCCAACTACTTTATTTAGTTCTAAAGCGACTAATAGACTGTAGAACGACTGAACAGTCGTTGGTCCCGTTGATTGCGATATAGTATCTAACTTGTAGTGTATTTTTGTCCGCACAACCGTTGTACACTTGTACAGATATCATTTTTGTAAACAACGTTTAGTGTCCTCGAAGTTATGTATTACCAGCGAAATTGGTTTCTGTTAAGGTAAGTCCTCACACTAGTACAAATCATCAGAAACATGTACAAAAATGTTCAGCCATGCAAGTACGACGTCGAATTTAGGAGATTGAAGAAAATATGGATATAAATGACAGTAATGGCTGGAAACATGGAATGGATGACAATAATTACGATTTATATGAACGATGATTAGAATAACGACAAGAAAAAAATGAAATTTATATATACATATTCAAAATAGTATAGAATACATATAAATTACAACTACAAATTACATACAAGTACAACAAAACTAACAGTTGCGTATATATTTTTTTACGAACAATTTTATAACCGTACCTCTCAACGTACGGATATAAAATTGTAAGAATTGAAAATTATGGAAAGAACAACGGTGGGTTTTGTTTCAATTTATATGTTTTCTATACTAATTTGTTTATGTACCTATATATATAAATTCATTTTCTTGTTGGGTCGTCATTCTAATCATCGTTCATATAAATTATAAATCATCATTATTGTCATCTAATTCCATATTTCCAGCCATTACTGTCATTCATATCCATATTTTCTTCAATCTCTTAAATTCGACGTCGTACTTTCATGGCAGAACAGTTCCGAAACAAAAATGTTGTGTTTCGTGACTCCCATATTAAATGGAAAACATCGAAGAAATGTTCTTGATCCGGATGTCTTGCGATACAGGAAACACTGATTTGCAGTGTTGCTACATATCAGTAAATCATACATTAAGGTACATTCCTGCAAAAAGACATATTTCCATAATTTTTTTTTAAATTCCTTATAATTTATTTAAAAGAATTATAATTTTATTATTTTAACTGACAAAAATTATTTTATCTATTAGTTTATTAAAAAAATTGTTTCTCTTTTTATCATTGTTTATTTGTTTTATAGACGCCATGGAAATTGGCTCTGTAAAAACACCAGAAATTCGGTTCCACGGTTTCTCACTAGTTTGAAATGAAAAATTCAATTTCATTTTTAAATATAAGACTGTGTATTGGCTAGTTCCCAATTGCGCCGCAAAATCAACCGTTAAAAAAAATTGAGCGAATTTGAAAAAAAAATATATCAAAAAACTGTTCGTTGCCCTGTTCGTTATATAGCAAAGCATAACAGATTATATCACTCCACCAAATATTACGCTCTCTCTCACAAGATTTGCACAAAATCGATCGGCAGATTCAATGAAATTTATTTCCAATTTTTTTTTTTTATTTCCTTCAAAAGTATATATAATTTTCCTAAAAAATTAAGGTCATTCCCGAAATTAAGTCCTCTTGTTTGCCCACAATACTTAAATTAAAAATACCTTACAAAAGAAGTGCGGAAAAAAGTAATCGATTTTGCGCACGTAAGGTACGCGTGAGAAAAAAAAAATTTTTTCCAGGAAAGATTAGTAAGACCCTATAGATTTAATCTGGGGGCGTTATAATCCTCGCAAAAATAAAGTTGTTTTGGATCACACCTATTGTATACTTAAAGCGTCGAAATATAAATGTTTATCATGTGGATAATCATGTGGATTACAATCGGTACTTGAATGATAAATTGAAAGTAAAACTTGGATAATGTCAATTCTGCTTAATAGCCTGAAAGGCACATTTGAAAGCAAAACTTGAATAATGTAAACTTCGCTTTAAAGTGTCAAAATCTGTGGAAGGTGATTGGTGGTATTAGTTGTATTCACTTCACTGTAATTATTCATGTACCTTGACAAAAACAGGAACACAATGAAGTTCATTTTCAGAGTATTTGATAGTAATTTGGTATAGGCTATTCTCAGACTTTCTATATAATACATTCAGATCGCGTTCAGAAATTTCGCTCTGGATCATCCTAAGATGATTTCGTCCGAAGGTCCGTTGTCATCGCCTAAAATCGTTTAGAAATTGCAAAATATCACGCCTGGAAGACAATCACTCCCCTTCAGAAATTAAAAACTAAGTCGTCCATGGATCATCCCAAAGGGGAAATTTTCACTATTGAAAAAACAAGGGTGATCGGATCATCCTATCGTTTGACATTTATATTTGTTACGTTCGACGTTAAATGTCTGAAAAATTTAATGTTTTTAATGTTGTGGAAAAAATTATTATGGTTGGTAATGAAAAACGGACATAATGGACGTAATAAGTAATATATACCAGAATGAAGAATATTTTGACGAAGGTAAGTATTTTATCAAATTAATAATTATTGAGATTAGTTTTTAAACATTTCCACCCATCATAATTATGTAGATTTTGTATATTGACCGTAAATTTATACAATAAATAATATTTAAACTGTAATAAACACAACTTGATGGGAAAATAGTTATAGACAAAAATTATAAATAACTCCTAAATCATCTAAAATCGTTCATAAATTACTATTAAAAAGACGTCGTCCAAACGATGATTCTTCAAAATCAGGAGAAACATCTCACGCCGGATGAATTCACTCCGAAATTTCTGAACATGGCATAGAAGTACAGACTTCTCACGAACATTTATTTTTTTTCTGTGTAGCTGTAGAACATCAAGAACTGATGAAGAAACAGTTTGCAAACTCTGCTAAAAATATGTTAAAAAATAGAAAAGGCGGGAATCGTTCTGTCAAATGAATAAAAATAAAAGATACAAAGGAAGTTGTCTTCAGCTATCGGAATATTCTTCGCAAAAATTTAAAATCATGGCAGAAAGATCATCATATTCAAAAAGATTACCGGATTGGATGAATAATTTGAAGGTATTTAAAAAATATTTTGCCGAAACCGGATTAACCAAAAAATTTGCAGACGGCTACCGGTACCGGCGACGATGAAGTAGATGTAGGAAATGGAACACGTTATAGCTTACGTAGAAGAGATCTATCAAAAACAGAAAATATAAATAATCATGAACAGGAAAACTATTCTAGAGAGGACTTATCCAAAAATTATCCTTTTATCAATTATAAAGGTAGAATAAAATACGACACCGAAATGGTTGATATTGCTACTTCTTCAAATCAACTTTTGTAAGTTGAAATCAAGATTTTATATAATAAACTTCAGATAAAGATTTCTTTTTCAGAGAGTGGGTTAATCGACAGATCGAACCAATTATACCCATTGCTTTTGATATGGAATGGCCGTTTTCATTTAAAACCGGACCGGGTAAATCGGCGGTAATCCAGTTATGCGCCGACATCAATTTATGTTACATATTTCATTTGACGAAATTAAGGAGATTGCCGTTATCTTTATTAGAATTACTTACACATGACCGGGTTCGGTTACATGGAGTTAATATAAAATGGTTCGATATATTTCAAATATCAATTTATATATTTTCGCCTATTCTAATTGTTTCTTTGTAGTGACTTTCGAAAATTGCAACGGGATTTTCCGGAAGCAAATGCCCAAAAAATGATTGATCAAAGTGTTGATTTGAGTACTATGTGCAACAATGTTATGGACACTAGCGGACGATGGAGTATGGAACGTTTAGTTCTTTACATTGTAAGTTTGATGAATTCATTTGAGAAAGATTCGTTACTGAAAAAAGTACTTAATTAAACAGTGTAAACTTCGGATAAACAAAGAGGGATCAGTTCGTTGTAGTAGATGGGATATTATGCCCTTGACAAAGGACCAACAAATTTACGCTGCTATTGATGTTTATGTAAGTTTAATAATTATGTAAAACGTGAAAAACCACTTACCAAAAGTTACACTTCGAAACGGTATTCTCATTTTGAAAATCGGTCGATAAACGTCAATCAGCTGTTTTCTCTTCGATAACAAATAGGGGTTATAATCTTCTAAAATGAATAATAAAATGAAGTAGCTGTGTAAAGTCGATTCAAACAATAGATTTTTCATTGAATTACCTTGATATTAAAATATTCGATATTTTAAAGTTCATTCCTGAAGAGAGATTTCGTCAGTTGACTACCTAAAACGGTATGTGATATTATTTTACTCTGCCATAATGATGTAATTTGTCCAGAGAGTAGTTAAGGGTTGGTCAGTTGTTCGAACCTGCTGACCAACCGTGAATCCATCCACACATTCTCAGCATCGTAAATTTAATTATTCTATATTGCAGATTGGACAAGTAATTTACATGGAATTACAAGATCGAGCTGCGAAAAAGAAGCAAAAATTAAGGGAATTCGAAGAAAAATACGGCACCGAAGCATTAAAAACCGTTATGAGTTTAAAATAAGTTTAACCAATTAATTTAAGATAATTAACCATAAACATTAAGTTAGATAAAAATGAATCTACTTCCAACTGTACATGTTTTACGTACGGGACGATTAACATACTCACAAGGACTTAAACTTCAACAACTAATTGCAGGTCAATTTAAAATAAATCAGCCACTAGACTTTCGGAATATTCTCATATTAACTGAACACCATCCCGTTTACACAATTGGAATACGTACAAAACCCTACGAATTATCGGACCAACATCGTCTCGAACGACTAGGTGCCGAATTTGTGAAAACAAATCGTGGTGGTCTGATAACATTTCATGGTCCCGGGCAACTAGTCGCCTATCCAATTATCAACTTAAAACAATTTCAACCAAGCGTACGTTGGTATGTTTGTCATATCGAGAGGACAATCATTGATATGTGCAGGAAAATGAATATTAAGGCTGGTACATCGCCACACACTGGCGTATGGGTTGGTGATAAGAAGATTTGTGCAATTGGGATACATGCTAGTCGATTCATAACCACTCATGGTCTGGCTTTAAATTGTGAAACGGATTTAGAATGGTTCGAACATATCGTTCCATGCGGAATTGAAGGAAAAGGTGTCACATCCTTGTCGGAATGTCTAGACCGTTTGGTATCAATAGATGAAGCAATACCAACTTTTTTAAGTAGTTTTAAATTAAATTTCGAATGTAATTTAATTGAATTGAACAATGATGATAGAAATCAATTATTAGATCAAATTTTGTTGGATAATAAAACTGTAATTTAATGAGATTTAAAATAGTATTGATTGGAATAACTCGTTTACCGTGCTCTGTTCCCAATTGACATCGGTAGAAACTCATCTTTATATTATCATGTCCCGACTATTACCGAGATTATTATTTTACCGTATTTCTCTCAACAATATCCAAATATCTCAACGATATCATATTCATATCGGTTTAAACGCATCTACTTTCCAAAATTTGCTAAAAATAATATGAAGGTTCCGGGTTTCCATTGCAGCTCTGGCAACAGTTGTGAGTGAGGAGAATACAAATATTTAGTCTTAACCGAAGATCAGGTAGGCAACGATGATTAAATAATTTAATTTCTAGTTATTTATCCAGTTTTTAGTTGTCATTTTCTAAGAGCTTATTTTTATTCAGTTTATTTGAAGGAAGAATGGCCCATCGCAATACTATGGCATTTTTACGCCTTAAAAATGATTACGTAGAATTGAATAGATCATCGATACCGTACATAACAGCAGTACCATTAGAAACAAATTTAGCGGAATGTCAGTATGTATTGGAGGGGCCAAAGGACACCCCATATTCGGGAGGATTTTATCACGGTGTTATAAAATTTCCACCCGCCTATCCATTTCGTCCACCAGCTATTTATATGTTTACACCAAACGGACGTTTTGCCGTCAACAAACGTTTATGTTTCAGTATGTCCGATTATCATCCTGAACAATGGAACCCTGCATGGTCAGTGTCAACGATATTATCGGGATTGTTGAGTTTTATGCAGGAAACGACACCAACGTATGGATCGGTGGATTGTACCGAATTGGAAATTAAACGATATGCAAAACAATCGCTAATGTTTAATTTAAATAACAACCAATTTCGGAAATTGTTTCCGAATATTATTCAGAAAATTGAAAAAACTTTAAAGAGGAGTAATATACTTTCAACTAATCAAACTATATTCAATCAAGCGTATGAAGATGAGAAAAGGAAACTTCTGAAAGAGAAATCGGAATTCAATGAAATGATTTATCAGGAAAGTCATGACCAAATAAATTTATTATCCTTTAATTACATTAGTTTGATTGTCCATACTTTATGCATAATTCTTATTATAGCATTTATTATAGCTTTAATATTAAAAATTTAACCTTTGTCGTGTATAATGGGAGGGGTTCTTATCACATCTCAGAGTTCTATGTAATACAAATCAGTTAACATACTGTTTCCTTTATAATATATTAAATAATTATATACATTTTATTTCTAATAAATTCTCCGAATTCCTGTTTTTAAGAAAAATGTAAATCATAAAAATTGTTCTTTGTAAACTATAAGAAATTCCGTCATTCTTTGTCTTTTATCGCATCCACGATCATTTTCGCGGCTTCTTCTAAGTCACTAGCATTTAATATTGGTAAACCCGATTCATTTAATAGCCGCTTAGCTTCAGCAACGTTTGTACCTTGTAATCGTACCACTAACGGGACCCCAATATTAATAGTCTTCGATGCGTTTATTACACCTTTAGCAATTGTTGCACAATTAACGATCCCACCGAAAACATTCACTAAAATTCCCTTAACCTTCTTATCGCTTAATAAAATTTGAAATGCACGTAACACTTGGTCTTCCTTAACATTACCACCGACATCAAGAAAATTTGCTGGACTTCTACCATGCAATTTTATAATATCCATTGTGGCCATTGCCAATCCGGCTCCATTCACCAAACAACCAATGTCACCGTCCATTGCTACGTAATTCAAATTATATTTAGCCGCTTCAACTTCTCTGGGATCACTTTCACTACCATCGTCCATATCGAATATTTCCCGTTGCCGAAATTCAGCGTTATCATCAAAATTTAGTTTTGCATCTACCGATATTACTTGTCCGTCATCCGTTTCAGCTAATGGATTTATTTCAATTTGAATCGCATCAACTTTAACGAACAGTTTCCATAAATTTTCTATTTCATAAGCGGCTTTCTCTATTAACGGACCCTTAAATTCTAAAAACTTAGCTATTTCAATACTTTTCTCTCTACTCAGTCCGACGGTTATGTCAATCGGAACCGTTTTTATTTTATCTGGTGTCTTTTCTGATACTGCCTCAATGTCCATACCGCCAACAGGTGATGCTATTAATACCGGACCATTATTCTCGCGGTCCATAACAATACATAAGTATGTTTCACGAATTATGTTCACGCTATTTGCGACCATAACCTTTTTAACCAATATTCCATCTACGGGAGTTTGTTTGGTTATTAATTTGTGGCCAATCATTTTATCTACAAGTTCGTATACTTGTTTCTGGCTAAAATTGATTGAAAGTGGTTAAACAAATGTTTTGTAATTCGGAAGGCAGGGATTTTATTCAAGGAAATTGGTATTCATTATTTTTCGAAAAGATTGAAATGTGATTTTCTGGAAAGGTTTAAAGTACTGTACGAACCAGGGGCCGAATAAATGAGCCAACTAAATTTTGGATTGATTAAAGTGGAGATTACGCATTACGAAAGGAATTACTCTTTAGTGATGTGTACTCCTCCCTGGAAACCATTATCGAAATGGCCTTTACCGCGTCCGCCGGCTAATATTTGCGCTTTAACTACATATTCAGGAACTTCTGTAAACGAATTAAATTTAAAAATGACCTTGTACCTTTGGTAAAACTTACGGAAATCTTCAAGGATTTTCTTATCTGTTATGCCGCCACCGAGCACTCGAAATGATTGAATGGAAACATCGTTGTCTTGAAGTATGCTTTTACTTTGGTATTCTAATAGGTTTAAATTTCTACGTTGAGAGGAATGTAGCTAAATGATATGAATGAGATTTAGAAACACCGGAAATTCTAAGGATTTAACGCCAAAAACTTACGGTTTTTAATTTGTTCCAAGTGGAAAGGAATTTTACTCGGTTTAATCGAGTGGCTGATAATGCAATCGATGACATTGTTTTTCACGTTTTAAGTAATATAATCCAATCGTACTTAGACTTTGAACTTACTCAGATTTTCGTTAAAAGCGGTTAAAATCCTTAAATCTATGCAGAAAAAATAAATACAAAAATCATAATCAGAAAAAAAGCACTTATCACTTATAAATCAATTTTGGTTAAAACAAAACCAGTCCTCTTTAAACTCCTGTACATTGACACACCAAACAGTCGGCGGTATAGAAATTGTACATAATTTTTCGGAGCACACTAGATGTGGTGCGTAATCTACCGATGGATTTCGCACAAATCTTAATGAAAAGTTTCAACAAGATTGAAACGTGTCCTTTCACTCTGTAAATATAGTAAATCAAAGTCAAATAATTCATTTTGAACTCAGCATCTCCACATTATTTTTTAATTTCAATGGAAATATCTGATTGAAAAGAGAGTACTAACAGGAATCGTGGATTTGACGAAAAATCTTCCTTTTCTCAGTCAATTATATCAAATTATCATTCAATTATGTTCGATTTCCATATTATATGTAATTTCCCCTTTCCTCTTGCCGCTACTCTATACTATTAAATTCATTTGTCGTTGCTTGTTGTTTAAGGGCTTACTTCTAGTCATGCGGTCGAAAAAAGTGATTTTTTTATTAATTTATTTTAACTATATGAAATGATTAATATTTTTAATTACTATTTGTACATAAAAGAGTTACTTATACAGAACATATTTTATATTTTTTCAAAAAAAATATATCATGAATTATTTGGTTTCCAGCAGTTTTTCGGAGAAGGTTTAAAAAAAAGTTACTTTGCGGTGCGTAACATAACTCATCAGATCGGTATCCGAATTTAAAAAACCAAAAAGATTCTGCCATGAGATTCCGTTCAACTTCTCAACAATTTTTTCTATACCAATTTGACATTTCTATTCTACATATTTTTATT
>JANTOP010011174.1:0-15254 GCA_027564815.1 Symmerus nobilis | reverse complement strand
AAGATTCACGAAAATCGGTCGAGCCGTTTCAGAGGAGTTCAATAACGTACACCGTGACACGAGAATTTTATATATTAAGAGATAACTATTAATTAGAAAAATGCTGTTTTTATATAAATATTTGCAAATGTGATAAAATTGGTATGATGATAGTAATGGGTTATCACGACATGATAATAATTATATTATTTCTTTAAGTCCCCTAACTTTTAACTTGGTTCTCATGTTCAAATTTCATATGGGGTCTGTACCTTAAGAAAACTTATAATTTGTCCAAGTCTTTAACACTTGGTCTTGGTGTTAATACACTTTTTCGAGATCTTTAAATCCTCATAATAATTCTTTTATTAAAAACATCTGAAGATACTATGTAGTTGGTAATAAATTAATGCTTAACTCTGACGAAAGCGTGTTAATTTATTGAATGAGATCAGTTTTATTTGTTTCTAATTTATTATATTGTATATAAGAAGATGTAATTAAACCAAAGTAAATCGATTCAAATATAGCTGAACAATATAATGTGAAAGTTATCTGATTATACATATACGAGTATACCTATTTTAACATATAGCTAGATATATCGTGATTAATGGCTGTAATATGATTCATTATCGATTTAATGAAATCCATTAATTGCAAATTTATATTATTCTATAGATACCCACCAAATATTTATTACCATCAAATCTACTATAGAATAAATTCCTCATTGATAAAATATTATTTTATAACCAACCACAATTCGATATTATTATAGATAAATAAAATGATTGATATATGTATTATTATTATTATTTATAGGTATTGATTGTATTGTATACTGAACTAGCGAAAGACCTTCAATGAATTTTACTAATTCTGACATCTAACAATTATACATAATTTGAAATGTTTTACGTTTATTTGATATGTTATACCGTACATTAAGGGGTAGTCCTAGTTTTGATCGGTAAATTAAACGAGAGACTTATGAATTGAAATTTACTATCGAAAAGTATATATTTCAAAGTAGTTGTAGGATTTTTTTTATGAAGAAATATGGAGTATTCCGGCCCGAATATCGCAAATCAAAACTCAAGAAGATTGGGTTAATATTATATTGAATTGTTAAGGGGCTGACAAATCGACAAGAAAAAATCTTGAAAATTCATTCCATTTTCCCGATTCGAACTGGGCGTAACCCCTTAATATATTATATTACCCTTCTAATTTAAATACTTGTAGTAAAATTATACGTTAGTTCATGCTGTATAAATAGATGACACACTTTAGAAAATTATACATAAATTTTCATATAACTAGTGGCATATGGATATATTATAAAGGAATAAGGAATATGAAATTCCTTGATATTCTACTAATAACATACTTATTTTGCAAGTTGTATAACCGATTTAGATGTTTGGTATGGATGGATGGTTATATGTATAATAGTTTGTTTCAAAACAATTTATATTCTATTCCATCCTTTAGTAAATCAAGTGTTTTACGTTCAAAATTGGGTATCCTCGTAGAATTACATGAAGTTAGAAATTATACATATAAAATTACATTCTGAAACTGTCTGTACGATATCGTAATTTTATTTGTACTAATGTTGAGTAATGTTTCAACGAATGTATAATAATTTTATAGATTTCTCGCTTCATTTTATTGACGGCTTTATACATAATACTAGCGTTGAATTTATCTCGACATTATACACCCAATTCCTCAATTACTATATATTTATTTGAACGATAGGAACGAGTGATATGTTTATAGACGGATTCAAATATTAATTCGAGCATATATGTCATAATCCAAAATGTTCGCTTCAATTTGTGGTATACCATGGGTGATAATATCACAAGGATATTCGTGTATTCTACTTATATTTTTAATGGGATTGTCCATTTAAAATATAATCACGTATCCATTTCAATTATTTTAATTCTATTTTATACGGTATAATGTTTGCGGTTATTAATAAATGTTTTGGGATAAGGTGTATTTAATTAGTGAGACTCCAATTAAATACTTCAAACATTATTCGGATCAGGATAGCATTGGTAATTTTACTAGTTAAGTAGTTGTTATATATGATCCTAGTTTCTAATATCTTGTAATCATAAACCGATATTTTGTAAGGTTCTGATAACTGCATATAATTATTATAAAAATAACAATTTATTCATAAAAACCCTCTACATCATCCTATGAGTTGATAGTATTAAATATCCTTTCAATAATTAATTTTAATATCGGAGAAACGATTACTATATGGAGAAGGATAAACCCGGTGGTAACAGAGATAGATTATTCTAACATTACAGAATGATAGATTATCATTTATGAATATTATTTAAATTATTATGTATAATGTCGTACATACATTGGAAATATAATATCGTATATTTATTTTCCGAAGATGTACGTACCTCTAGATCTAGAATGACACATCATTAAAATATTATTCCAGCGAAAACTCATTCCTATATCGGAACTATTTTGATACATAGAAAAGCATTTTTTTTCCAAGAATTATTATTAATAATTTCAAGCGCAACTAACGAGATGAAATTTCATATTTATTTTATCAATAAAGTAAAGTTAGAAAATTTTCCAATTCCACTTATATACACGTAATTTTGCAATCTTAATTTCAAGCTCTTCTGCATATACGGAAAAGAAGACATAGTGAATCGTACAAATAGATTTTAAACTTTAATGGATAGAGAATTGGTCCCTTACACTGAGCATATTGGTACTTACAGTCGCTAAGGTTGAATCTTAGGTTGAAGTCTGTTAATGTTCTGTGTGGTAATATTTATCAGCCACTGTATGGTTTATATTCTTCTATATCTTAAAAACCATTTATGACAGTTTAAATTACCGGATAATTTCGGAGTCGGAATCGGCAGATCGTGGCAAAAGAATTCGATTCGAAGAAGGATTTGAATTAAAGGATTCGAAAAAAGAAAGTTTTCAATTGGAGTCCGATTCCATATAAGAAAATTTAAATTATTCATGTCAGCAGTTCTCTTGTAAAGTTCTTGACTGTTGTTCTCGAAGGATTATTTTAACAATCTCTCAAGATATATTTATTAACCATTGAATAAAATTTTATAACAAAAAATTTTAATCAGGATCAAATTTCTTGATTTTCTGATTTCTTTCATGACCGATTTTTGACTTAATTTTACCTTGCGGGACGACCCTTTAAGATTTGTTTACCAAACAAATAATCCTGTGATGAAATAATCCTTCCCTGTAAAGGATAATCAGGCTGTAAAATAATGTGTTATGACTATAGGACAATTAATAAACCAACACAACAATTAAACGGTTAATATTGCCTGTATATACATATTTATACATTTTCTCATATATAGGGTGGTCCGTAAAAACTAACTTTTAAAATTTAGCCGGGGCACCCTCTTATTTGGTTCTAAGATATAAAAAATGGCTTCCAAGAAAATTTCAGATTTTTAAAAAATGTATTAAAGTTCGCTACCGAGTTTTGAATTCTCAAAATAATCGAGAATTTTTGCAAAATTTCATATTGGATTTTCACGAGCCTAAATTGAGACAATCTGAAAAATTTGATTTTTACTACATATTATCTACCACTCCAATTACCACAGCTAACCAGTCAAAATGTAAGTAATATTAATTAAATCAATAAATTAAAATTAATGTAATTTTGTTGTATTCTTATATGAAATAAAGATTATTTATAAACTTTTAAAATGAGTCGTTTTAATTTTAATCCTATTAATTCCATAAGCACGACCTAAATTAACATCAAGAAGGTCACTTTGGGTCTTTGACTATGGGACTTTCATAGTGTCGAAACCTAGAATTCATGAACAGGAGGAGATAAATTGTGTTATCCATTGATTCACTAAGATATGAAATTAAACACCAAATTTATTTAACATCTCAAAACTTCTTAATTAACCCTCGAAAATAGATTACATCTCATTAGATGTAGAAAATCATTTATTTGTAGGAAATCGGTTTTAAATGACATTCGATAGGAAAGTACTTTGTAATTTCATTATTCCTTAAGGTAGAGTTCTGAAATTTCGGCCACACGAAGGATATTTATAAAGGGATAATCATAATTGACTTACCCTAATTGCTTAAAATAATTTCAAATTGTATATTCGTGCAAGAGCTATGATTTTAGTTGATAAAAAGGTATTAATTCTCAAAATTGTCTATTTTTGGCAAAAAACATGGGCTATTTTTTGCCAAATTAGTAAAATTTATCAAGCAGCCTGAAATTTTGGGCAAATATGCTACAGCTAGAGCTATGATATAATAAGTTTGAGACCCATTACCTAATGATTATTTTGTGAAAATCATAATTATTTATGGCAATTCCGGTCAATATTATGATAGTAAAGGAATCTCCTCAAGGAAATCTTACTTGAATTGAGAGCTCAGTTTCCTCCCCGTTATTATTACAGTTTAAAATAATTTGGCAAAGTGGTTTTATTTCATTACTTTAAACATCGTTGTGAAATATTTCATTTCACAGTTTAGTTGGTTCGAAGTTGACAAAAGTGGATCGAATGTTTGGTTATTAGGCCAAGAGAGGTCGTATATTTTAGGACAAAGATGCATTGATTATTATGTTAAGTATTCAGGGTGGAAATTACTTAATACTATTTTGACTCTAAGACTTTTAAATATGGGAACCAGCATTAAATCAATTGGAGTTTCAACAAGGCCTGACATCTTGATGTTAGTTCATAAACAACTAAAACATAACGAATTTTACTAAACACAAATTTTAGGAGTTTCAATCACGAGAAGAGTACAAAGATTTTTTAGAGATCACTATCATATTCTTTAGAGGAGTGCCGGAAAGAGGTATATACACTTTATAGAGCTCCCGGGGGATTACATCGAGCCAATTATATAGCACGTTGGGCGCCAATTATATAGAGGGAGATTCCTCCCACCCTATATTTCCTATGAAACCCCAAAGAAGTCAAAACAGATGTTTTTGTGATATCCACGAAGGTTTTTTTATTTGCTCATTCGTTAAGAAAGTTTATGTTAACAGCTGGTTACAAACACCATCCGCTTGTAATACTCTAATAACTAGAAATGTCTTGGAATTTTTGATGACGTTGTTTTCTTTTATTTGACGACGTTCCTGATGAAGTTATAAGTGGAAAATGCTAGATGCTTTCAAAAATGTAGACGATGACGACCCATGCCTAACTTGATCAAATTTAACCAGATGTCATTCTTCTATTATATATCTATTTAAGTGTAAAAATTATTTGGTATTCATTTGGGCCTGGGAACCTGTAGATTTATTAAAAACAAACTTATTTTGTCTACCTAAATCTAAGAGAAAAAATTAGCCCCACAAAAATATACAGGTTCCATATAGATTGCGTAATTTTGGCATGCATGCACAACTTTTAAACCGTCTGCAGGCATTGATTGTGGTTATAGCGAAGAAACTGGATTTCGGGGTTTTATATCGGGTATAGTTATTTATAGATATAAAAATATACAATTATAAGATCATCGAGATAAATTAAAGTTAACTATAACAAGAGGCTACTGAATATAATTCTGTGTCAAGATTTATGACTTTCCATTTTATGATACAATAATTTGCTACGCATACATGGTTGATCGTTTTGTTTTATGGGTTGAAGGAAGGATGCTACATGGATAACTTATTGGTAATCCCGTTGTCCCCTTTATCTATTTTATCTCGACGTGTAAAATGAGCAAAATAAATTTTAATTTGCGAGTATGGCGTAAACGTTTCTATGTACGTCCATCACGATTTCAAGATAAATATTAAATGGATTCAACCTTGAATATCTACTGGAATTTGTACTTAAGGACATGCTGTCTTATAACTATAATTTGTATTTATTAATTGTGTAGAATAGCAAAATGAGATGTAACACCATGAATGTCTTACCAATTCTTTAATAAATAATTTGTCAGAAAATATTAAACCACTTTCTTTACTTCCGCCTACATAATTATCAGTGTTATTATGTAGTGAGTTTCAAAATGAGAGGATTAACTACATATATCTTAACTGCTTATACAGACAGAAACTAATGAGCTTAAAATGGATATTGTTTAGCCCAAAATTAATATATGATACCAATATCAATACTCTAGGTATGGAAAATACATTTTGGGGACCAAATTTATCTAAATGATTACTGTAATCATCAGTAAGTACCATTCCTTGAGTGTTAATACCAGAAGTATAAATAAGTACAGCGTGCCTGAATATATACTATTCTAGATTACACACAACACTTTTCTTTTAAGATTCGTGGTAAATTTTAGTTAAGCAAATTGAACAGGACATTGCAAAAATATCTACCTAAAATTTGGATATTTTATAAATAATTCGTGATCAGAAAATTTTATAAAATCTAACATCTTCGAAAAAACCTCGTCATACATGAAAATCAATAAATGAAAATCGGTATATCTCAGTGGCGTGCAGTAAATATCTCAAAGTTATTAGTTTCATTGAATTCTGGTACCTAACTGTTCGTTTGTATCTGAAATTTGGTCTGTCGTTTGTGACATTTAATGGATTATGGATTTCGGAAAATATCTAGAAGTGTCTTGAAATATTTACGTTAGTAACTTAAAGCTATCCTTGAGTTGTTAAGTTCTTGCAAAGCATTTGCAAGAAAATGTTAGATTTGATTACAATTTAATTATTCCGATGAAAATCGATTTAAATTTTAATTAAATGCTTTCGGTGAGCTTTGGGGACTTTAATTAATTTTTTTTTTAGAAAATATGAAATTTTGGGACAGTAAAATTATTTGGATAACGCCTATCAAATTTTTATTCCAAACGTACAAGTTCTATTTGAGCTTCTACATTTTAGATACATTTTGTAGGAAAATTTTAATTGATTAAAATTAAATTAATCAGATCAAAATTAACCTTAAAACAAATATAAAAAAATTTTAATTAAAAGGATTCGGCTAGCTTTCGAGATTTTTGTAGACATTTTTCCAGAAAATATTAAATTTCACTCAAAGTAAATTAATTTTATGCAGGTAGATATGTATAGAATGCCTAACACGGCACATTAGGAGCTGGTGGGTGACCTCAACTGGTTTACCAACTACTTCTTATCTGGACGATAATCTGAAAATGCCATACAATATCTTGAACTACTAGGAAATGTAGCAAGTCAAATAAAAATTTAGAAAAGTGGTTAGATTCGGGATACAGTCAGAAACCAGAAAGAAGTCTTAACTTTAACTTTAACTTAACTAATTAGAAATAAAAATCGATCAATTTTATTGAATCTTTATCGATTAAAGTAGATGTCTCAAGTTGTCTTCTCTTCTAATCAATATGGAAAATTTCCCAATTTTTAATTTTTTTAAACAATTCGTTTTAAAATTTCCTCATTGTACTTAGGTTCAATTCAGTATAATCAAATTTTTGAATTACTTAATAGAATTTCCCGGAAATTAGATATCAAATCAGATTTTTCAAGATTTCCTTGGTAGTCATCCGAAAAATCGAAAATTCCTCGAAATTTTCTTTCATGGTTAATCAGGGAATAAATCGTATACAAAATTTTGTTGGGAAAAATGAACCCCCTAATTTACAAGGAGTTGACATGAAAAAATTATCTTTTTCTAAAAATGTTCTATTTATAAAAATGACGTCAAACATTTGGTCCCTAGAATTCCAAAAATCCTATCAATCGACGGCATGACAATCGATGGTTTGACATGAAATTCTACATCGAATGATATGCAGTTTCCTGCAATATGTTTGGCACATTTTCTGTTTAGTCTGATCTGAACTCTAGTATTTACAAATAGATTTTCCCCTATCTACACTTAATTTCTACAAACTAAAAATTAGTTTATCCGCCTTTACCAGTTTGCTCGCCAATTAACTTCGCCAAATTTCAAATTGACCGTACAAATATTCAATTTGTTCCTATAAATATCATACATTTAATGAATGAAATTTCTGGATTGTATAAATTTAAAATTAACCGACTTTCTGCCGAACTCAATTTAGGCAGAGCAAAATATTATACTTCGATAGGCCCAAGATTAATTTTTTATCTAGTTGCGTCATATTTCAGAAGGTGTGCTCTGCGCCTTCTGCGCATTGAACTGCACGCCACTGGTATATCTGTTCTAAAGCTCAAAATCTTGTGAAATTGAAAATTTATAAACTTTATAGACTTCAAAAATGTGTCTAAAAGTTTTCGTTAAGATTATCGGTTTTTCCAAAAATTTCGTTTATTAACGAAATTTTCAAACAATTAAAAAATTTTTCCGAAATTTCAAAAGATTTTTAGATTTTCACAAAATTATCAGATTTTAACATTTTTATTAAACTTTACTTTTCGTGTAATTTTCCGATATTTGAATTTTTATCAAATTTCTGAATTCCCTTAAGATTGCATGACTTTAATAAATTGATCAGAACCCTTGCAATGGAATTATGGAAAAATTTAGTGCAATTATTTTGATTATGTATTCGAACAGCCGTAACTGATATTTTGAATAGGTAGCCCCCATATTTTTAGGACACAGTGGCATATTAGTAAAGGGAAAGATAGTATAGAACAACACAGAGGACAAGTACCTTTATGAGCTCATATATAAAGTTTTTCGGGGATGGGACGACCCATTCTTAATCAATTTCTAAATGTATCCATTTGTATATGATATATTTACTTATGTATAATTATGTATACATTTGAGCATAGATTTAAGGCTCCTGATGGAGATGATCAACGGTCATTATTTGCTGACCAACAACAATTGGCAAAATGTGTCATTATCGGTTTTCTCTTTAATAATTTGAAAATGATATAGTATTTCGATTAAATTCTGAAAAAACCAAGAGGAAATCATTATATACTCGTACAGAAAAAACCCACGTTTGACTACAACAGAAAAATCATTTTTGGTAAAGGGGTCAGTTCCCAATTTTCCATTAAGTGTCTTAATACATTATTGTCAGAAAAAGTAGAAAATCACGTTTTTCGACCTGGCTGACATTCTAAAAAAAAGTTGTTCCGCCTATCAAGCTGAGATTTTGATGGCATGTTCTGCACATGTATATATCGCCCGAATCGGAATTATGATTATTCATTAATATTTAATCCATTTTTTTGAACAATGTCTTTTGAAGAAAAGGACGAAAATTTGTATAACATTTTGTAGCGACAAGTTTATTTTTGAATAATCTCCATGATTTTTTTTCAGAAGCTCCAAAGTTGAGTTACCGTGTCATCCAGATTCAAGTAGTGACAATTTCAGATAGCCATACCAGCGAGATTTTTCATAAAAAATAATATATTTTCAGTAGCACTTTAAGATTTCATTTTCCTTATATTAAAAGTCTGAAATAACAAAATAAGTTCTTCCATGAATGACATGAAAGTCGAACTGACACCTTAATATTTATTTTTCTGTATTGAAGATGTGCTAAACCAGCATGTCCAATGTAAGTCTAAATAAACTACTTATTACAGACGGTTGTACAAACAATAAACATCGACTTCTTGTCCATCTGGGCAACAGTTATAATAATCTATTGAAAGCTCAATTAATTTTCCTCATTTTCGATTTTAACAATTTTTCGAATGGAGGTATTAAACTGTTATGACATAATAATTTGTAGAACGTTGCTCGGAACTTTTAAATACATACTTTTATGGTAAAAATATGGGTATATGGCAACAATTAAATTATTTGTAAGGAAAGGGAAAGCAACAGGTCTATCGTGACTATTCTGGAAATTATTCCTAATCGAAATACTCTTCAAAATAGTGCACAGAATAGTAGAAAAATCATTTTCAGCTTATTTATTTTATGGATATGGATAATTAATTTATTCGTTCATAACTTTATTTATTACAATTTTTAACAAATACTTATTGATAAATTATGACGAATTTGTTAATATTTCCGGAAGGCCACTTTTTAAATTGATTCTTGTTATGAAAAAAGTGTCATTTCTATAAAAGTTAAAAGAACGAACGTTATGTACTGATTATATGTTCTTAGACGTGCTTAATAAGTCGTTAAAAGATTGACAGCTCAATTTAGAACACTCCGTATAATCAGACGATAATTGGATATCGATGAATAGCTACAAAGTTTTGTCAAGAGGAAATAATGACCGTATAATCCTTAATGGTCGAAGTATGATTCTTAAGAAAATATGTCTATAATTTATCTGATATACGAATTAGTCCATAAATAAAAGTAATCAATAGTTAATTATGCAGATTCTTTTTTTATGAGTGGAAATGCATACCAAAGCTTACAAAATTATATCATCCCAGCCATCATCCGTATATCCTATATATCAACATAAAACAGGGTGGGGTCTTAATATGTTAAATATTCGTTTTTAAAATTACATTTATTTTTTTTAATTAAACAGTAAGGTAATATTGGTAAGTAATTAATTAAAAATGAATTATCATTAATTCACGTAATATTTATTTAATCCAATTAAAATTACACGTTGCGTCAATTATCCATTTAGCTCTTCATTTTTATGTAATAAATTTAATTAAACGGGATATTTATCTTTATAATTTATAAATAAAACATTTTTATCCTGTACAATATGTTTATTTTTCTATTTTTATTTTTATATCAAATTAAACACCTTTATTTTTATTTTTAGTTATAAAATTGTGCTATTAAGTAACAACCAATTTGAAATAAACATACATCGTTGATAGTAACCAACTGTTTTAATATTCATTTAAAACATTTCATTTAAATTTATTTAAATTAGAATAATCTTAACCTCAAGTTTCTTCTATATTATTTCTTTATTTAAATTTTTTAAATAATTTATTTGAATATTTTTTTTTGTATCAATTTTAAGATCGCCGCCAAATTATTTTACCAAACCGCTTTTGATAACGTTTCGTTGTCGACTGATTTTTCATCTGATGGTTAAAATGAGTTTTTCCTCTTTACTTGATATTCGGAAAATCGTTTTTCCAACACCCATGAATATGATACCCATAATAGAGCAGTTTCGGTTAAATACATTCATAACTAGACGCCGATAATGCAGTAGATTTTCCAAGTTTTCATGGTTTTTATGTGAATGAAAATTACTATGGTCTGAGAACAGGGTGATTGTGTGTATGCTGATTAAATAATTCAAAACAAATCAAAATGTAAGATAACAATTACTGAAATTGTATATAAAATACACTCGTGAACTAATATGTCCTTGAAAATACTTTTGTCGGAATATTTTCCATATGCAACTTTTGCTTTACAAAATCCCTATACAAAATCAATCAAATTCACGATTGATGGACGATGTTTTCAATCCATGTTTTCGAGTTCCTTTATTAGAATTAGGATTATAGATATAAATAGTAGTTTTCATGAACAATTTTCAATTTTACATATCCATATAATTGTATATCTAATATTTCAATCTATTAATTAAATCATGTTTTGGTTTATATTTATAGCAAAAGGCATGGAACGCAGCTGATATGATACATAATTGGATTACATGATCTTTGGTATATATGATACATGGACAATGTGTGTATTTCAACCTATTTGGATGATTATTTAGAAATATAAGTAATATAATATTACAAATAAAAGAGGTTGAGGTGTAATTATTTGTTACTCACCAATCAAAAATCGACGATAAATTATGTATCGGAAAAATTAGATAAATTCAATATAGATTTTCAACCTATTCAACATAAATCATGAGA
This sequence comes from Symmerus nobilis, assembly GCA_027564815.1. Lineage (NCBI taxonomy): Eukaryota > Metazoa > Arthropoda > Insecta > Diptera > Mycetophilidae > Symmerus > Symmerus nobilis. Next base: position 3,493 of record JANTOP010011174.1, on the reverse strand, counting down.
GATTATATAGTTATAGGCACTATAGTAATGATTAATTCATCAGTTAGAGAAACATAATTGCCTTACTGGTTTCGGCTAATCTCTTGATCAGCAAGGTCTAAAGTTAATACATATATCATTACATCATTATCTTAAGTAGGTACTTAAATCCTAATAAACATAATTGGGGACTACATAATTCCAATTAAATAAATTATTTATGGTCCATGTATAGAGTCCTACGATAAATAATGTGATACTTGTACATTTAATTTCATGATGAAGGCGAATTATGATTGTTTAATAAAATATTTGTTCAAGCTTACCAGTCCAATTCATCTAAGTGGCTAACGAGTGTGATATTTTGGTCCATATATGATGGAAAATATTATGTGTAAAATTCGTGATGTCTTATTTGTGAAGAAAATAAATAATCTAACAATTAAGGACAACAAGAAATTATACTATAACTATACTTGTTATTTTGTATTTCATTTATGCAAAACCCTGTAGAACCGAGTCTTTTCAGTATATATATCTCCACTTCAGTGGCGTGCAGTCTAATGCGCAGAAGGTGCAGAGCACACCTGAAATATCATCAAAATCTCACCAAATTTTATTCCTGCAAATTTCTAACTCTCAAATTATTTTGTTTAATAAGTTTCAATGAGCTTTCGAAATTTTTGAAGCATTTTTTTGGGAAAAGTTGAAATTTTGTAAAAGAATCGTATTTGGATAGAAAATGGATTTCTAAATGTTAAAAATTAAAATCGAAACTTTAAGCTTTCGTTGTGCTTTTAATAGCTAGAATAAGCTTTCTGTCAAAATTTCACATTTCATTTAAATTTAATGAATCGGATAAAAATTTGATTTCAAATTATTTAAAATAACATTTTAATTTTAAGCTTTCAATAAGCTTTCAAAGTTTTAAAGGTTTTTTTTTTGGAAAAAATTGAAATTTCGTTAAAGGGTCGTTGTTTGGATAGAAATAGATTTTAAAACGTAAAAAATAAGGTTCGGAAAATTAAGCTTTTTAAGAGCTTTTAAGTATTTGCGGAGCTTTCGATCGAAATATTTAGTTTTGGTATTTTTGTATTTTTCCTCAACTAATTTAGAAGCTTCTTGCATCATTAGATCTTTGTGGTTTCGAAGAAAATAATTGGAAAATCCGGAGCAAATGTTGCGTTTCCCGATATTCAAATATCTCGTTACGGGCCTTAAAGAACATTTGATTATTCTCAGGCCCGCCACTTCTATAGGAGCGAGGTTGTTCACCGCACACGGACGCCTCTCTAAAAGGGCGCCATGCCAATACGAGAATTTTAAATTAAAATTTATAAATCAAACTGAATTTAAATTCATCTTAATATTTTTACTTCATGTAGATAATGCATATGCATAAATATGAAGCTTCGATACTGAACAGCCTACAAATTCGAAATCTTAATTTCAGAGGATCAATATAAGACAATGGAAATTTTCTTAAATGGGCAGAAACTTCTGCCAAATTTGATACGGTAATGGGAAGACATTTGCCCCATATTCAAACATCTAGCTCGAGAATTACAACTAAATATTTGGTAGATTAAATACAAATTGAAATGATAAATATTCTTTAAAATACGTAGTCAGACTTCTAAAATTTAAGTAATCTCTTCAAGAACATATTTAAGAAAAATATTGGGTCTGATTGTAGTACCAGGGTTTAACTGGGATGATATATTATAACAAACTAGATCTCTGCCCTCGAGATTTTGACGAAATTAATTTTAAAATACTAACCAAATACTGTCGTCTATATGACGTAAATTTAATCTTAATCTATACCGATCCCTTTTCTATATATCGACTATTGAATTCGTTCTGTTCGTGTCACATTTTTCAGAAATTTTGAAATTTTAAATCGAAATTGAAATAATCCTAATCTAGATGAAAAATAGATTTGAAAACCTAAAAAATTGAATTCGATACTAAAAGCTACCGCTGAGCTTTTAATTATTTGTAAAGCTTTTTCTTGAAATTGTCATAATTCAGATCAAATAAATGAATTTGGTGAAAATAAAATTCTTAAATGTATGAAATGAAATTATAATTTTAAGCTTTCGATGAGCTTTCATTGCTTCTGCTTTACTTTTATTGGAAAATTTGAAATTTTTTTAAATGATCCTAATCTTGGAGGAAAATAGGTTAAAAAATCAATAGAATTGAATTTGGAACTTATAGCTTCCCTGAGCTTTTAATTATTTGCCAAGCTTCCGCGTAAATGTCATATTTCACATAAAATAAATGAATGAGATGAAAAAATAAAATCCTAAAATGTGAAAAATGAAATTTTTATTTTAAGCTTTCCATGAGCTTTCGACACTTTGCTACTTTTTATTGAAGAAAATTTGCAATTAGTTGCAGGATTAATAATCTAGTCGGATTAGATTTGAAAATGTAAAAAATTGAGATCGGATATTAAATTTGAGCTTTTAAGCTGAACTTTTAAATCGTTGGAAATTTTATATGAATAAATATTCATATTAAATTACTTTCTATTTAAATTTAATATGAATAAAACGAATAAATATGATATTCTAAAATGAATACAATTAACTATTAATTTGAAGATTTCAATGAGCTTTTGAGGTTATAGAAGCTTTATTTTGGAAAAAAATGGAATTTCGTTAAAAGATCGTAGTTTGGATAGAAAATAGATTTTAAAACGTAAAAAATAAGTTTCGGAAAATTCAGTTTTCTGGGAGCTTTTAATTTTTTGCAGAGCTTTTGAAATAAATGTTTAGTTTTTATATTTTTGTATTTTTTCTCAACTAATTTAGAAGCTTCCTGCATTATTACATTTTATTGGATCCGAAGAAAATAATTGGGAACTCCGGATATGTTGTGATGGTCGATATTCAAATTTCTAGGTACGAGCCCTTACGAATTTTTTGATTTTTCTTATAGCTGACCCGAAACGTCTTCTTAATACTCACATTTTGGTTGGTTTTGACCCGCAGCCTAAATACGTTGCCGACCCTTGATCTAGATGTATAAAATTATAGACTTAACAATTCTTGGCCCTTCGATATTTTTTCTTTTATTTATCATCTATTTTGTGAATTTTCCATTACAATTTTTTCGATTGTGCCGAAACTACTGAGCCGATTGACAATGTTGGTGAAATTAATTTGTGATGGGCCATTTAATTACCTTTAATTGCATATCTTATTTAACCACATCGTGAAGTTTTAACTCGAAATATGTTAAAAATATCTGAAACTACCTCAGAAAACATTTGAAAAATTCATATCTCGAAATCCTATCCATAGGAACTTTTGTTATTGCGATTTTCGTGTTCAGCGGGCCAGAATATAAAAGAAAGCCCAAGTAACATTATTATCTGGATATTTGCTGTTAAAGCACTTCGTAAGCTAAAATCAGTAGCAATTTGGTGCCACAGGAAGAGTGGCAGTAATGAAAAATTGGCTGTAATTATATCGATCCTACCAAAGTGGAGGTGGCTTTTCTT
>JANTOP010011163.1:0-15256 GCA_027564815.1 Symmerus nobilis | reverse complement strand
TTTCAAGTAGCTGTCCGTCTTTTATTTTATAATACGAAAAACTAAGCAATTGTAAAAGAAGAAAAGGCGGTACAAACTCAATAAGGTAACAACTTGAGACGGCTTAAGCAAAAATTTTTAACCCCAATTTTTATTTTACCTCTTCTTTTATTTTATTTGAACTTCGATCGATATTGTTACCATAATATACAAATATTTAAAAGAAAATGTTAGAAGCAGTAGAATCCGAAATTTATCAGAACGCAAGGCAGTTCGCAGGAACAAACTAATAAATAGATTTATACTTTTATACACTATTTGCGTCACAATAATTGTCAGTTCCCCCCCTATTTTTATTCCACTCGGGGTGCGTGCCCTTTTAATAGATTACAATTTTTCTCCATATAGGAATTGCATAATTTAATAATTTATGTATAACAAATTGTATATCAAATGAAATTATTCAATTTAACTTAAATGTAATTTGTAGATCGTTGATTTACTTCTCGCGTACAGTATACGATAAATTAAACTTTATTGGTGTCAAGCAACATTACAATTGAAAATATCATTATTATTTTAAGTCTAAATAATAAGTGAATCATAACGTTTGACTCAATTACAAAATGCATACTATTATATCGAGTCGATCTTCTATTAAAAATTTGAATAAGCATTCCACAAATTAGTATTCATTTAATTTTATTGTATTAGTTGGTACTTTATGCCTAGTTCCGAATTAATGAGAACAACCTGTTAGGTTATATATAAAGCTCCTATTACATTAAATTTCCTAATTTGCTATTAATGACAGAAATTATGGTCTTATTTTCTTATTTCCGTATCTTTGTCGTTGGGAATCCTCGATATCAATACAAATAGGGTTACCTACGTGTCCTATTCCCATACGATAACCTATCAATACTTTGATTAGGGCGACACTTCCCAACTTATATGGTTAAAATCCCATTAAAATTCTACTAGAGAAAAATTCAATGAATTTCGTTCAAAGTTTGCCTTAGAATTTTGACGGATTTTTTTTTTAATTTTCTAATCTAATAATAATGGCAAAATCTATACTTAAGTAATTTTGGAAGAGTATTTATTAAAAAAGTTTTTTTTTTAAATTAACAGTTTTTGAAATAATTTTTTTTTCAGGTCAATTTTTCAGGAAATTTAATTTTCCGAGAGATTTTCTTAAGTAATCGGAAAATCTAGTTATGAGAGTATGGCCGAACAAACTTTTCTAAGAAAACATCCCCCGTACATCAATAAAACGGTGACTTTTTAGGAATACAATTCTAACTTTTCGATAAATTGAAAATTTAAAAATTTGAGATCGGATCCAAATACGGGATAACCAGGGGGATCTATCAATGCCTTTACTGTGAAGGGTATTCTCCCAAATTATTAACGATTAATTATTATTATTAACGATTGTTCCAATTTTAGATGCAATTTTTTTTCCAAAAATTTTCAAAGCTAATAATGGCAAATTATTTCTAATTAATTTTCGAAAAGTTTTTATTAAAAAGACTTTTGTAACAAATCATCGGTTTTGAAAATTATTTTATTTTTGCCAAAAAATCGATAATACCTCTTTTGCAAAAATTAAATTTTCAGGAAATTTCCTCAAGGAATGGAAAAAAATGATTATTGGAAATTGAGCCTAAGGCTTCATTGAGGAAATTGTAAAATCCTCTTTGTAAAAAAAACAACCCCCTTATTTTAGGGAAATGGTTATTCTCCGAATTTTGTAATTTTCGATAGTTTTTCGAACTGTTATAAATTAAATTGTTATTTACGATATTCTTTGCCGGTTGTGTGCTATTTTTTCACAACTTTTAAAGATTTTTAATGGCTTTTCCGGAATTTGTAGAGAAAGGAGTCTTTCAATTATTTTTGAAAGTGGTTAAGAAATAAGAAATCAATTTTAGGAAAAGATTTTTAGGATAAAATCTTGGTTCAATATATATTATGAAATAGCGTTTATCTGCGACAAAATATATTAAAAAAAAATGTCTTTTCTGAGAAAATATCTGTAATTTCCCAGAAAAACATACAATTTTTAAATTTCGAACTAAAATTATTTAAAGGAATATGTAATAAAAATTGGTTTTAAGTTTTGTCGATAAAGATTTAATAACATATATTTTGAATCTGGCTGGGCTATATATGAGAAGGTGTGCTCTGCGACTTCTGCTCATTAAACTACACGGCACTGCCCTCCATTCGCATTATTTCTTTTTATGTCTAAAGTAAAGTACCAAGTTTAATATGACGATAATAATATATTCAAAATTTAACTTCCTCTTTCAATTAAATGTAATTAATTATACATACTCTGTGATTAACAAGTTATCCAGTCCAGAATATACAGAATATGCTCGTTTACAAAAATGATAATTTTCCTCTTCTCCTCATTACATAAAATCACTAGTTTATGGTAATTAAGCAATTATTTCCAAACAGGCTGTTTACACATAACGTATTTGTCAATCAGTCACGAAATCAACATCAATTTCCGCTTAATATACCAATAATTTTGATTGCAATTTTAATAATAAATGAATAAGTTAATGGTGTACTTGACTATATAATAACTTAATCCAACTATATAACAATCTGTACGATGATATAACAGGATATTTTATCTTATATATTTACTGATTTTATTTACATTTACATATTATTGACTTAATTAATTTGACATTGTTTAATTAATCGAACACCGCAATTTAAATATTTAAATTTCAAATAGAACACAACTGGACGAAGATTAAATGAAGAGGTGGTAGGAAGATCGGAGAGAGTAGAAATGAAATTTGATTATTTTGATTTTACAACAACTGATTGTTTAATTTATGAGGAAACTGAACTAAATTCAATCGATTTATTTCGCAAGGTTTTATATTCAGTAGGTGTACCTAGGTATGTTACTAAATAAAATATTGATTGAATATTAAAATACGTAAAGAATAATGTAAGCTCTTCTATTAGAGACATACAACATCCTTGTATCCTCCTAACGAAATCCGTACAGTGTAATCCGCTTATAATGAACTTTGAGGGTCCCAAAAATTTTGTCCATTATATCCGGAGGTTCATTATATCCGAATATTAGTTTTTTGTAATTAAAGGTAGGTAATGATGCTTTATTTATTGTTTACATCCTTAAGAAAATCTGTAATATTTGTTTAAACACTATTTAAATAATTACCAAACCGTTGCTTCTGACGACGTTATTCAACAACACAACGGTCGTTAAAATTGTTTAATAATTGAAAAAATTTGTGTTTCAATTTCAGATGGATGGAGAGCAAGCTTTTAAACCTCGTTTATAGTGAACAAATTTACAAGTATTAGTCCATTATAACCGAAATTACATTATAAGCGTGTCCATTATATCCATTTTAGAAAGTATTGTATTAAATGAATGTTCAGCCGGGACCTAGAAAATGGTTCATTATAAGCGAGTTTCCATTATAACCGGGTCCATTAGTGGACTACACTGTATTTATTAATAAAGTAAGTGGTTAGGTTTTCCATATAAAGCTACTATGTATATTATATAGTATACTCATTTTCTTCTTCTTTTTTCCAGGATTTACGATGAGTTATTCCGCCATGGGATTTGTATCCATTTAAATTTGTTACCTATTAAACTGATGGATGAGAAATATTTATTTGTAGTAATATAACTACAGTATCGCTAAAGGATTCAGTAAGTAGACCACTTGCTTCGAAAATGGAGATCTCGGGTTTCGTCCCGCACTGTGACGTACATTATTATCTATAAAAAGAATCGCCTGTGAGAAGTAGATCTTGAGGTCCATTGAACGAATGCTCAACTTCCAATCTCCTGAATGAAAGATAAATATAATTTAAGTCACTTATAATTGCGCATTTGACATTTTGCTAGTCGGTGTTTTCGGCGGCGTTACAATGTAATTCAAAGTGAATATATCCATACGAATAAACATACAAACATTTTTTATTCCGAAAAGAGCTTTCTTAAAGCCGTCTTGGCAACAAGAATTTTCATATAATTAAAAATATTGTGTTATTCAATGAGCTTAATTTAATAAAAGATGTATTAAAGATATCTTCAGAATCTTGAACAAAGCAAATTAATAATTCAATAATGTGATAAATTAACGGAGAACTAATGAACTGTTGGTTTTCCGAAATATAATCCTAAATAAACGAACATATAAATGTTATAAAAGTCATTAAATTTTACTAATATCATGAAATAAATAAGAGTTAATAAGATTTCAGTAATTATTTAAATTGGATGAGAAGCAACTTCTTTCCATCCAAATAGACTCATTTATATAATACATAATACGAGCATTAATACCTACCAAATACCTTCAAAACATGCTGGCCCTTCATTTTTCAAATCAGTAGAGAAACATAGCGATGGTCTGGAACTGGACATTTTATGAACGACATATACAGATAAACTTATTATTATACGAGGGCATGTAAGCGTATAGCCGTATAAGTACACTCCGGAGGTAAGGTATGCCTATTATAATTAAATATGTCAACCAGTTTTATTTATATTAACTACAAATTGTAATCACGTTTAGCATTCCTTCTAATAGGTTGATCATATCTAAATTGCTACTAAAAATAATTTATTGGATACTAATTGGTAATTTTCAATTTAGTTGGGGTTTGGTCGAATCACGTAAAACTACTTATCGAAAGACATTATAGATATCAAATTAACTTTCAAAAGCAAGGGATTTAACTCCATATACTGATAAAATTGTTAAAATTCTGGACAGCCTAAAATCGAGACAGTAAAAATCCCTGAAAATGTTAACTCGTATATAAAATGACGAAAAAAAAGTACACAACGACCCTAGCTAATAAATAATGAGCAAAGGATTTTGGTTATTGAGTAATTAATATTGTACACTCCTATGGCTGAAACTTTTTTGTTTATTTCTATTTTCAGGACATTTTTTTTGTGTGCCTATTTTTCTTTTTGATTAAGTGGAATGTGAGTAGGCCTAATAAGAAATGATTGAACAAAGCATAGTATTAGATAATATTAATTATTATCATTATGTTTGTAGAATGGTTTTTTTTCGTCGTCTATAGGTATGGATATATAAATAAATATCATGCTTTCGGCGATTGCATTTATAATCCACCCAACTTATTCAAGGAAATCATACCCGGCTTAACTATAGGATATGAAAAAAACACCATAAACATTAATGTTCAAGAAAAATTGAATAAATTTCCGGAATATTTATAATAGCATGCAAAGAAATGGTAATTATTATTATGAATAAAAAATGACATAAACTTAAATTATATGGAAAGAAAAAAAAAATGAATGAAAGGAAAATGGCTTGAATTCCTATATAATAAAATTTTCGCATTATAATCTTTCTACCTATCAAATTTGATTATAATCCATAATTTATTTTAATAAAACTCATCGCATTGTTCATTTATTTAAAATTTGAATATATTACTTCTGGGGTATAGAATAAAACTCTAGATTGTTTTAAAAATAAAAATTTATTTCCATCTTAATTTTATAACTTTTTAGCATCTGGATTACGATTATGAGCTTTTCGAATATTCTCTTCATAATCAATTAAGCTGTTGTTTTATGGTAATTCGTATTCCCTACAATAATCAAATTTAATGAAGAAATTATTATATAATATAGTATTTTATATGTGTATTAGAATGAAAAGCATCTTTGAACTTTGAATTTATCTGTATATCCTGGTACAAGAGATGCACGCACAATTTATTTTATTTTGTTTAAAAAATTGGAAGTGCAGTTTGAGAATTTCTTTATATTACATTTCGCATAGTCAACGATTTTTGGCTACAAAGAAATTTAATACCTACAATATGACACTTCACACATCATTATAATCACATTACACAGAGTTTGTGAATTTCTGGGGTGAAATAAAATGAGACCTAATTGTTGGAGCTATCTGTAAGAATTGAATAGATAATCGAGAGGAAAAGGAAAAAAAAACAGGATAATGAACGAAACGCAGAAAAAACTGGTAATCAAATATTGATATTATTAGTATCCCTTGATATTTCAATAGGTTGATCAAAAACACCTTAGAAAATTACCTCTGTTATTTGATTATTTTTTTTTAAATAAGGGAGCTTTCTTAATAATCAATTTTTTGTTAATTTAATTTGAAATTGGACGTAAGTACAGTAAGTACAGTGAATTCGCGATTTGGTAAAACATTTTTGGGAGGGACACCCGATTCTTCTGTGTTCGAGAGAGGGTTCTTTACCAACAAGAACTTTTCTTTTACATTTACGGAACGTGAAGTTCAGAGCTCGAATATTAAGCAGTTGTATTTAAATATCATGTATTTGATGAATTTTATATGTAAATGACGCTGATATACCGCTACCGTTGAAGCTATACGGCTCGTTGAAAATCCTTTTAATTTCACTGAATAAATGTCACTCGGAAAATTTCAAATTCGATTCTCTCGAGAATTTTAGAAAAGTGAGTTGAACTGCTTTGAGAGATTGATATTCGAGCTCTGAATTTCACGTACCGTAAATATAAAAAATTACAAAAATCCGGTTGGGATGTGCCCACCTTGTAAGTGTAGAACCGAGTATTACAGTGGTACATTCGTTTTCGGTAAGAGATTTTTCACTTTTGTCTCAATAAATCGATTGTGTCATGAAATGTATGGCACGTTGCACCATTTTGTTGAAACCCACATACCGTCCAGATCAAAATCATCTAACCATACAACGTGGGACTACAAATAAACATTTCATGTCACCCCAAAGCTTTTTTTCCTTTTGTTGGTTAAGAATTCGCGATAAAATTGAAATAATTTGCATAAGTAATTCTATCACAGTTACTATTATTTGAAAACCATTGCAATACTATATCCTATTACTAAATTGTGTATTAGTTATTTGTAGAAAGATAGAAATGTGCGGCCGGCATTAGTTAGTTATCTTCATTTATCCTAAATTATAATTCGCAAAGATAATGGGCAGGATACGAAACGTAACCAGCATTGAATGTAGAATATAAGTGATTTCATGGTTCTCCAAAGATAATATCATTAAAAGAAATATAAGTTATCTGCGGTGAACTTTCACCAATTTAAATATAAATAATTAACTACCCAAATTAAATTCTCAAGCTGGAAAAAAATCAAGGAATATGAAACGTTTAATGCAGGATCTAATTCAAATTAGGTACATCAGGTACAATAATGTCTTATCATTTATTTATATACCTAATCGTGAAATTAAAACTGATTCATGAATATATCCCCCAGCTTCTGGTTGAACTTTATAAAAATCTTCATACCAATTATGTTGAATACGATCCTTTTCTTAAATTTTAGCGTATGAATTACGACACGAGCAGTACCCATAATTACAGCATGTATATATATATGAGTTATTCAGTTTCGTTATTCAAAAGGGTGATTTTTAAGCCAGCAATATGTAAGTTTATTTCATTTTTAAATAATTTAAATTTAATTTGTTTAATTATATCCTAGAAAATCATCTGTAATATACAAAATATTAAAGGGAAGAAGTCATTAAGCCGATTGGAAAATTTTAATTAGTATATGTCGAATACTTACTTTTCATTACAACATCCTATATTTGAAAAATTATATAAAATTAAGAAAATTAAATGATCATGAAAATACAAGCATTTTATTATATAAAAAAATAAAAAGATTTTCATTTTATTACATTGAGTTTTATAGTATTTCATTCAATTTGGATTGACTTTTAAATGTTCGATAATAATACCCTCGTCGTCTATGGTAGACATTTTATAGTTCTTTATAATAAATTCAACATAACAGTTATACAGTTGGTGACAATATTAACTGTACAATTTATTTATTTATTCCACATTTATATATTTTAAAAGGGGTGGTTCGATTCTTTCTCATTCCTTTTGCCAAACAGCAAATATTGCAAAACATAATAAATCGATTAATGAGTTGCATCGCTATAATTCTGTAAATAATATTTCACAAAATTTTGTTACTTACTGTAGAGTGCAGATGGATTTATTAAATATTTTGCCCATTTTATTTTACACATTCATTTGGTTCCAATGATGCCAATAAAATGACAATTGGTAAATGGATATCATTTGGATCCAATTGAGAAAAGAATCGATTGGGTCTTAACGGTTGGATGGATAGTTAAATAGATTTAATGTCTATTTACGGTATGGCGTTTCATGTGCGGACATACTACATACTATACGATCAATCAATTATGGATTACAATAATTATTATATAGTTGATATTATAAAATTTCCTTGTACAATAATTTGATATGCACTAATTATGGTAATTACATTAAAAAAAATTGTTTAAACCAGTAAACTCGCGATCAGATTGCAAACTTCATATTTTCTGCTATCCCTGTGTTATTCTACTTTTGTCCTATTTGTATTCATCTTACAGCAATCTTACAAAAATCCCCAGTGCACAACCGCTCAGGCGACAAACCTTTTGTTTTAAATAAAACTATCGTTAAGGGATCTTTTTCTGTTCCTTGCATGCTTGGAAAAATTTACTACTACAATATTATGGGTCATTAAAACATAATAATAGTTAGGGCGGAGCATATTTTTATAGCCAAACAAAATAATTGAAACAAAATTAATCGGTTGGATCTGCTTATTTTCTAAAACACAGAAAATCCAGAAATGGATTTATCACGAAGATAGATAGGTTGATATAGATGTTTAAGTCAAAGCTCGTTTGAAAATTTCTGGATATTCCTTCGATATTTTTATTCATAATGGGGTCATGTCTGTATGTCTGTACATGAATTGCTCTATTTCCTTAATGGGTCCTGCATCGACATCACTGCATTTAACAAAAGAATTTTCGCTCCATTTTAATAATTGTAATTGTGAGCTTATCCAAAGCTTTTAATTAAAATATTATTTTATACATAATCAAATCTATTTTATCTCCCAATAAAAAAACTTAAATGAAATCGGGAACTTTCGTTAAAAAGCTCCGTGAAAAATTAAAATCTCTTCAAAAGCTTTTAGGAATTGAATTTAATTTAAGGCTAATTAGTAATTATGAAGAAGGCATTCACAGTCCTTGTTTGCCCTTTCTTGAAAAATTCATATAACTGTCGGCCTGAAATTTTCCATAAATATACCGTGAAAAGACCGATATCTGGATAGAAAATTAATTTTAAAAAGTAAAAAATTAAGTTCAAAGCTTAGAGCTTTCTTTGAACTTACAATGGATAAAGAAAGCTTTTAACGAAAATTCCCTATTTTATCTAAATTTAATGAACCGAATAACTTCATAGTAGATTTCAAATTATATAAAATGACATTTTAATTTTAAGTATTCATTGAGCTTTCGAGGTTTTTAAAGCATTATTTTAACAAAAAGTTTACATTTTGATAAAGGATCCTTAATTGGATAGAAAATAGATTTTTAAACATAAAGAATTAAATTCTAAACTTAGAGCATTCATTGTGCTTTTGATAGTTTGGATAAGCTTTCTGCGAAAATTCCATATTTCATTTCAATTTAATGAATCGCATATAAATTCAATTCTAAATTTTATAATTTGGCTCTTCAATTTTAAGCTTTCAATGAGGTTTTGAGATTGTTGAAACAGTTTTTTGGGAAAATTTGAAATTTCGTTAAATGGTCGTTATCTGGATGGAAAATAGATTTTAAAACGTAAAAATAAGGTTCGGAAAATAAAGCTTTCTGAGAGTTTTCAATTTTTTCCAAAGCTTTTGTACGAAATGTTTAGTTGTGATATTTTTGTATTTTTCCTCAACTAATTTATAAATTTCCCGCATCATTACATTTTGCGTAAGAAGAAAATAATCGGAAAATCCGTATCAAATGTTGCTATGTCCAATATTCGTATTTCTCTAAATAAAAAATAATAATTCTGCATTTGTGATATAAGAATATAAATCGAACAAACCTGAAGGAGTGTTATATACTCATGCACATTTCTTTTTCATTTTTAAATTGAACAAAAATGTATAATTTTGAAAAATATATATGAAAGTGAATTTTATATGGTTGGTTATTATATGCACTTATATTTTTTACAACATCGTTAGATATAAACTCACTATTCAGAGCACAACTTGTATTTTACATTGAAAAATGTTAACAAAAGAATATAATGCCAATTACCATCCTTTTCCTTGTTGATTCGTTTCTACAAAGCTTAAAATATGTCCTTCATGGCTTCAGGGCGTAAAATATAATCTAACAGGTAAAACAGGTATCTACTTACTTTTAATTATAGATTTTATAGAACATCATCGCCATTAAAAATATAGTCACACAATTAAAAATATCGATATAATTAATTTAATGTGAAATGTTTAAAATATACATTTTTCTATAATTTTTTTAGGATTCAATATTAATTAATTTCGGGTGAAAAATGTCAATTTTAATTGTTTCACAAAACCATATTGCAAGTATCTTTTTATAATCAATAATGAATCGGCAAGTTTTTTGAATATAAATATGCATGCAATGGGGCTCCTATTAGAAATTGCTAAACAGAAAATCATGATAGAAAATTATGAAAGAAAATTAAATAATGTTTGACTTATCAATTATGGGAGCTATACTGTTGTATTTACTAAGCCGTCATATTGTAAATTTGATTTCTGTTATAAAATTCAAAATAAATTGGCAGGACGATGGTAAGGATATTATAATTCTCTAAGTTGAAAAAGAACGTTCAAAGAATTTCGTAATCCATAATAGAAAATACATTTTTTACTTTGTATAATATAATATTGGTTTTATATACTTATATTTACAGGGCATGGAATATTTAACGTAAAATTATACGAAAAAATCCAAAGAAGTAAAAAAAAAATCAATCGCACATTGTTTCGCCTGATTTATATGTAATAAAAATTGTAAGACATTTTTTTTTTACCGGTAATAAGATCGATGAATAGAAATAAAATGTTATTTTCCCTTTTTCAGGCACAAATTATGGAAATTTATGGAAAAATGTTTCATATGAAAAATTCATGATATCTGTACATAAATCATTCATAAAATGAGAAATTACAAAGCTTTTTCCTTTTTGGAAATGGAGAGAAAAACTTAAATCGATAATGTTTCCATTGGTAGGGTAGAATTTTATTAAATTATATATAACTACTAAACAAATATATACTCATAAGCACTAGGTGACATTTTAATCAGATATTTTTAAAATGTCCCGTAGTAAGTTCTTTTTATCAAGCTTTTTATTGAAATATAAGTAATAATTTGTTTTGAAAATATTCCAAACGAGAAGAATAATGCTAAATCTGCAACTATCATCTTCTGAAGAAAGAAGTAAAATATATATATAACATCAGCTTACATTAAACGGTACAATCACATAAATAAAAACTGAATTTCAATGAGTTGTGAGTAGAGATGCAAAAGATTCGAGTACTAGGTACATTATACTCGTTACTTTTAGGATCCGAAAGTAACGAGTATTCATTTCTAGAAACTCGTTACTTTTATTCTACTCTATTTTGTTGGTTTAACTTTCATATTTTCTCATTACCCATATTTTTGTTTTATATTGATTTTATGTATTTTACCTTATGGATACGAAGCGAAGTATATAAACGATTCTTTATTCTACACGAATAAACAATTATACTATATACACTTGTAAGAATAAAATAGCTTCGCGTACATAAGGCAAACATATGTTTATTTTTTCTATATATTTGAGTTCTCGGTACCAAATAAAATATACTAACACGATATTCGAGATATTAGGACACATATTCGAGTACTCTATCTACCGATATAAAATACCGCGTGTAAATTGACATGTAGAATAAAGTAGTAACGGTGCATATAGGTACAGGTACCTAATACAATGTAACGAGTACTTATAGTTAAACGGATCCGAGTACTCGGATCTGAAAAGTAACTAAACTTTGCATCTCTAGTTGTGAGGTAAAAATTAAAAAGGATAGGTGATTTTAGTACCAACGATTAATTTATTAGTATATATAAATATATTATTAAAATAAATTGAACAGAGAGAAGAACCACTAACCTAATTTTAAAATTACTTAAGAAGGTAATAAAATTTATATTAATGTTCAAGATAATTTCTCTTCATACTTCGAATAATTTTGATTATTAATAAAATATGGTAAAACTATTCGAAATGAATGAAATATGAAAAAATATCTACTTAAGGAGATTTGCTACAATACTATCTCTGTTTATGAAATATATCCTATGCAATTTCATTATCATACTACAAGGCTTTCAATTTGTGCAACAGAAGAATTCAATTCCAAATGCAATTCCAAGTTTTCAATTTTCTCTACATTATAATGTAGATATATACATATAATTATAGTTTGTGAAATCTTTGAATATGATTTTCCTTGCATTATCTTACCTTTAACATTTTTGTTTGCCAATAATGATTTTTAATATTAGCATGCAATGAATTTTTCAATTCAAATATTCAATATTATTTTGAAATTAAATATCTGCCAATAACAATGATATCTTTCATTATTATTCCAAACGAGCGAATATAATGAAAAGAAGATAATCTTGGTTGCTTCGTATATTAAAGTTATCCTTACAATTATTTTGTATGCAATTTTCAGTTTTTGCAACAATTTTCAATTTATTTATCATCACTGTGCTCTAAGAAAATAGAATTTATCCGAGCACGAAAATAATTGAGACAAGATGAACGTTGAGTGAAATGCGAATTGTATATTGGATAAATTGAAACATCTGTTTCAATAAAATAAATAACTTAAATCGATTATGATGCAATATCGTCTTAAATTGCAACCACCGTGAAATTGAAACTGTATCCAATGATACCTATGTTCAAAAATCCTATATGAAAAATATAACGCTAATTGAGAAATCCTTATCGATGTCCTTCGGTTAATTTTTAGTATTCTTATGCTTAGTATTATATTTATCAAATAACTATTAATATAACTTTACTTTATTTTAAAATCAATTGACATTGTTGGACACATATTTTCTTTACGGAATTAAAAGTATACATAACTAATATACTTTACGTTGGATAATTCCCAGAAAATTAAATTTTACAGTTGAAAGGACTCATCGTCGATATGAAGTGTATCACTGGTGTCCTTTCTTTAACATTATAATTCATGTGTTGAGTTTTCCATTTTGACATTTTTATCTCCATCAAATTTGAAAAAAGAAAGAAATAATGTTTCAGTATATACTATCGTATAATAAATCAAGTCAATGACACAAAAAAAGGTTAAAGAAAAGCGTAAATGCTTTGGCATCATACGTATGACCCCTCTAAAACTTTTACGATATGACCCCCACGTGCTACAGTACGTAAATAAAATAAAAAAGGAAAACATGGGCCTTGGCTGGCATGTCTAGATGGAAAAAGCCAAGCTATTATAGGATCTTCTTTTTTATTTTCACCATTACTGGTGGTAATATGTATCTCGTATTTTCATATTATGTAAGTATATGGTATCTATCTGGATTTTTATGATCATTGAAATACCAAAGAAATATTGTGAGACAAAATATACATGAATTCTAAAACAATTTTAAACATTCCCGAAATCATTGCTGGAACTAAATATTTGTATGTTGAAAATTGTATTGATATGATGGTTACGAGTAATAAGAACGTACTTATTTAAGAGTCGACCTGAAAATAATGGCCTAACAGCAACTTTATTCCATGTTCTTCTGCAATCAAATTCTTTCAAATGTAAATCTTATGAGGAAGTATCATAACACATTTATTTAACATCTAAATGTAGCTAATATAATATCCCAAAAGGCGACAAACTTTAGGGATTATATCAATTTGTCGAAAATTAGTTTCGCCATTATCGTACATTCGTTCTGAACCTTCAATCCCTTCAATAATAGTTCACCGAATGTATATTTTATAATAATGATAATAGTTTACAGAACGTACAAATTATAGCAAGGGTGACTAGACTTCTTGATAATGAGAGACGATCTTCATATTTCCAGTTATATTCATGCGCCGCAATCGTTGATAGTTGGATGATTGGATGACAAAAGTTTTGTCGTGACATAACGACTCTTAAGGGATAACCACCACCATTATATATAAGAAATTTAGACCATTTGAAAAATTAGTGGCAAATTAGGGGCTGAGCTAAATCATGACTATACGTGATGATGTCAAACCTATGTAATATATCAAATCTGAAACAACTTTTCTTGTAATAGTCGTGTTTAATGTTGCTTAATGGTATTGGGGAGTTGCATAATATTTTGTCTTTTTGCCCTTAACACTTAAAATTCAGCTGATTACATATACTGATACGTATACATATATATGCGTATATACAATAGTGTAGTCAGGTGTTGGAATCTAGGTATGTACACGTTTTCAACGTTCTAAATTGCATTTAAGAGTATCTAAGGTAATTTACAACAAACTATGTTACCCTTAATTTATATTCGTTAACAACCAGATTTCTTTAGTTTGGGATAAGCCGGCGTTCAAAAGTATCTAACCACACGACATGAACATAAAAAGCTTTTTTAAAAGTATCCTTATTAAGTATACTTATTGGGATTGATTAAATTACTTCAGGTATATAGGAGGTATTTTG
Source organism: Symmerus nobilis (assembly GCA_027564815.1). NCBI lineage: Eukaryota > Metazoa > Arthropoda > Insecta > Diptera > Mycetophilidae > Symmerus > Symmerus nobilis. The sequence goes on along the minus strand of JANTOP010011163.1, from coordinate 587 downwards.
ATTAATATATAGGTTTTTTTTAATTTCTTTCGAGGAATTACGTCTAAAATCCTGTAGAATCTTCTATATAATGTAGGTGACGACAAATGGCTGCAGCAGATTTGAAATAAAGTAAATCTTATTCAATAGAACGCTTAAGTGTCCGACTATTAGGGGTTTTATCCTATATCATGTAATTTTCAATTTCAATTTATAAATTTAATGGAAAGAAATGTTATGGCATGATCGGTCTACCAATGAGTCATTAAAATTTAATTTCAATGTCACCTAACAGTCAAAAAAAATTTTGAATTGAGCTGTCCTATTTCACGTGAAATGAATTGACATTTTAAAAACCTACTTAAAATCCGTTCAGAATTCAAGATGTGGGATTTGGACTGAATATACCATTATTTTATCAAATAATATTTATTTGTCAAATTTTCCAACATTAAAATGCCTGAGAGCTCAATTTTCATGCGATTTCAGTGTTTTTTTTCACGTATACTCTGAAAAATCGAAGACAGAAAAATCGTATAGACAGATTTTGGATATGCAATATTTTTAACACAGTTATGAACCGGAGGCGTCAATCCATATGGCTGTAC
>JANTOP010011152.1:0-15257 GCA_027564815.1 Symmerus nobilis | reverse complement strand
AGACGACGATCGATTGGCGGCTTCGTGTGTCAGCATACAAAACGATACGGATTAATTAGCTTTGTGTTTTTTTTATATAAATTCTATGTGAATAAATCCTAATAATTGGTAATAAGTGTTTTAATAATAACATTCTTAACATGATAAAAAAAGTTTTTGTTAAAATCGATTAATCGATTTTTCCTTAAAATTCATTAAAATTTTTTTTATTGGATTAAAAAATTATTCTTTAAAAATTCGACTTTCCCGAAAATTACCGACTTTTTCCTCATAATTCAGAACTTTTTCTTTGACTTTTACCCGACAATTCCAGATTTTATACAATATTTTCTTCTCGATTCACGACTCTTCCCTGACCGTATTCGAATTATTCTCATCCATTCCTGTCCAATTCTTTTGAAAATGTCCAAAACGGACAATTGACCGTAATATTAACCCAACATTAGTCTCAAACCGCAATTTCGATAATATTTGACAATTACCAAAATTATGCGCTGTAGAACAGCGGTTGAGCACTTGTAAAAGCTCCATTTGGACATGCGGGAACTGAGGTTAAAAAATTTATTCATTCATTGATTTCAACTTAAATATAGATCAGCTGAAATAGTATTTAAATTATCAATCGGACCTTTCATATCTACTTTGGTCTGATATGTTACCCTACTCTATCATTGAAATCAAGTTCATTTTGGATAATCGCTGAATTATATTTAATTGAATTTTGATATTTTCAGCAATATAACTCGGAAGACTATGCGTGTATAGGCTTAAGGATGTGATGAACAAAAATGTGCTGCAAAATTTAGCTATGGTCGAAGATCTGAATCGACTTAAGGTTACGACAAAGATTAATAAAAAAAAACATTTATAAACCCCTTAAAACATCAACTGGAAAAGAATCGGACGCATTTCCGAAGCACTAAAAGAATATTGCGAAAAGTTGTGAGAAATTCGGAATAAGTCTAGAACAACCAGAAAAAATTTCCGATAATTTGGGAAAAATTGAGTGAAAAATTAAAAATTGAGTAAATATTAAAAAAATTAAATACAGATCTGGAAAATCAGGAAACAACCGTTATAATTTCAGAAATGGTGGCTAGAAATTCGGTAATGTTCGTAAATAATCAGGAAAATCAAAAAAGTGGCAATAAGTAAGGAGTAATCTTTTAAAATGAAAAGAAATCATCAAAATGTAGAGAATTCATTCAAAAATTGGGAAAATATGGCGAGAGTAAAATAAATTCTTCCTTTGTCAAGATTTAATATTCGATAAGTTTAATTGTATTCAATATTTAGAAGTAGTAATTTCAGCTGAGCTCATAATTGACTCAAAAAAATTGTTTATTTCAAAATCCTGAAATTAGTATCGGATTTACTCTATAGACGTTCATCGAACGAAATTTTCTTGGTGAAAACTGATTTTCAAAATTATGATCAAGAAAAATAGCCAAAAAATTTGAATGACGAACAATTTTTTCAAAACTCAGAATTGTTGAAGTAAAATTACTTTTAGCTAACTGAACGAAATTTTTTCAATAAAAATTGAATTTCAAAATTATGATGAAAAAAACCAGCGAAAATGATAATCAAATTTATTTTTAAATAGAATTTATATATTTATTTTATCTTTTTCAGCTATTTGCCTTTAGGGATGCTTTTTTTTGGCGGGAAAATCTAAGTGTAAACGTTTAGATATAAGGAATATCGGACACTACTCAAAACGGACAATCGAGAACTTCATGAAGTCAGTCATTGTATCAATAAGTATATAATCCTTATGAATACGACATTATTTATTAACAACTGTAAATGTACTCGTAAGTGAATTCATATAACCTTCGTTACACCTATGAGTTCTGGTAAGTAAGCGATTAAAATCAGGCCAATGTTAAAAAATTCAATTTTTAATCATCAATTTTTCTTTAATTTTTTATTACAAACTTTCTTTAATAAAGAAAATTAATTTGGATGTCGATGGAATATTGTTACAGATGTTATCAGAAATAAACTCGCTCATTGAATAATATGATATTGTGAATACTTATGTCTAAATATTTTTACAATAAATTGGTTTTATATAAGTAGTGAAAATATTTATCCAATATCATGTAAAAATAGAAGAAATGTCTATTTAAAAGAATTGATACCAGAAGAAACCCCATTCACATATTATACACTTTTATAATACAAAACGAGAAGTAACTAGGATTAAGATTAATATCTGTATTATATTTCTTTTTTTTTGCATTCAAAAAGTCTAACATTGGAATTAAATAAATAAAACTAGAAATGACCAGCGGCAAAAAATGTATTTCCTATTAAACACTTTTGTAACTTGTCTGTATTTTCGCTACCTTATTTTTCTTAAAGATTACTTTTAGAAATTCATCCATATGAAAGAAGTCTATAAATGCAAAGTTTTTTCTATTCTATTATTTTATTATGATTTTTTTTTCTATCTACCATTCGATGAGACATAAACATTGATTATTCTATTTGTAGTACTCCTTAGTATTTACCGATATAAATATTTAAAATATCGTTAATCAATATCTACTTATTTACAAATAAATCTAAAACATCTTACAATTTTCTTAAATGAATTTATTAACATAACCATTTATGTAGAATAAATTTCATTGTAAGTACACATCTTTAACATCTGAGTTTAGTTCAACATTAGAGATTCGATTAAATTTCGATATAATAAAATCAATTATGTTCTACTGTTTGTATACAAGGGAAAAAAAATATGTGTGCGCCACTTATCTATTCAGAATCGGCATATCAGTAGCGGATCATATATTATTTAAAATTATAGGGGAACGTCCGATATTCTAATGCTTGCATAATTCGAAATATTAACGCCAATGAATATTCTCTTTTATAAAGCTTTGTGTATACATATTTGTATATATAGTTTGAAATGATTATATGTATTATATAAAAATAAAACTTAATAAAAATAGGTAAAAACATCTAAATAGTAACACAGAAGTTAAAAAAATATCTTTCCAAAGCCTTGTTCGGACTAGGCTCGTAATTTAGTTGAGTGGCGTGTAATTTGGTAAATAAACATGTCTGAGCAACAAAATTCTAATCGAGTGGTTTAGTAAGTGATTCAATCCATTTCATTCTTTAACTCGCTCGAAATATAGAATAACATGGATTGACTCGACTAAATCTCGTACTAAACTACTCGAACCACTCGACTAAATTACTAGCATAGTCAGAACTACGCTTTAAGGCTACAAGGAGTTCCCTAGCGGAGTTTTAACTAACAATTGACTCGGCTATTATTTTCTGAAAATGTCTCCACAAATCGGAAGAGTTTATAATTCGGAATATTGCAATATCTCTGTTCGACTCCTGACTCGTTTTCAGTAATTAATCGCTTAGTAGGAGCCTATTGATTTTTTCAGGAGTAAAGGTTAAAACATTTTAGTTTGTGTATAGCTAACCTCTTGCATCTAAATTAGTGTTCATTCAAATTAAACTCTAAACTTTATATTTGATATTAATTTAGATTTACTATGATAATTTGTTAGGCATGCGGAGCGTGAGCAGGTTAGAACATCCCAACGGTCTAAACTGCGTGCATGTAATTTAATTGTATTATGATCAGGCTATTGGTTAATTACATGGGATACAATAGATACATACAACAACGGATTGACTGGACCATGAGAACATTATCAATGTACAGTCAACTCTCATATAACTCACAACTAATAGACCTTCTTGAACCCCCCCCCCCCCCCCGTTCCCCTTGTGCGTATATACAATCCCAAAATATACCATAAAATATCCTTTATTATCTGTCGATATGACTTTCATTGTCGACCTGATCTGTCGACCTTCATTGTTATTACTATCTTACGTTATTAGACGATGGATTTAAAGAAAAGTATTTCCTAAAATTGAAACCCTCCAACTCGTATTGAAAATCTGCCGTCATGCGAATTTGTCTTGGAGAATGACTGTATTATTGTAGAACGTAGAACACGTAAAGATAAATGCATCTATATAATCCAACCGTATGTGAATAATATACGTATCGGTTAAGTTGGGTGTAGTTAACCGATTAAGAATAGATTTTAATCAAATTATTTTGCTACTTTTCTAATTTTTTTCAATCGATCGCGTATTTATTTTATTTAGAAGTTATTATGTTCGTACAATGTTGTACATAATACATGTTGAACAGGACCGTTCCGGCTGTCGGCTCTACTTATCCTAGAGATATCTCTTCACAAAAGAATCAATGCGGGAAATGGCGAGTCTGCTTACCTATAGATTCTTCACAGGAAATACCTACATCGCTGTTAACATAAGGTTATTAGTTTTGCAGAATTCGGTCTATACAATAATAATCGATCTACCAGAGATTACTTTTAAATAATTTTACCTCTGCATAATATTTAAATGAAATGTATATGTAAGAACGTATATTTTATAATTGAAATTTATAATGGGATTAGGTCTGAACTAGATGTTGTACTTCGCAGGAAAATGGTGTATTTTAATGGAAAAATTGCAATAGGTAATATTGATATAATTTATAAAATAATAAATTATGTTCATACCTTCTCTCTGCCAATCACATTTACAAACAATCTCAATTTGTAACTACAGATATTGTTCATAATGCTACTGCGGATTCGGTTGCTAAAATATGCATAAATTTCCCAATTTGAGTATCCTGTATTTAATCCACTGCAGATGGTGTTTAACATTATTTCAGATTTTCCTTTAATACCAAAATAAATATTTTCATATTATACCTATCTATCTGTGTAAATATATAATACAACAATATCTAGTGCTTTTGAAGACCATTTTTTACAATATCCGGTAGTTAATCGTAATTTTTTTCAATTAATTTAATATAATACATTCAGCTTAATCAATATGGTTTATTTTCCCTTGGCTTAAAACCAACAATAATTAGTCGCTTACATTTCCAAATCAAATCCAGATTCTAATTGACTTTTAAGTTCAAGGTTACCCCACCATATAAGGACTGTTTTGGGTGATTATTTTTCCCGGTGTCTATTTTCATAAATTATTTTAATTACAAAACATTACTTACGGAATGAAGCACCCCATTCGAATATTTGAAATAAAACGTTTTTGTCCTATTTTTGGATACAATTTCCATCAATATCTATGTTGAAAATTTCTACACATGTTAAACACATGTGTCTTATAAAAATCAAGATCATTTTATTTAAACATTGGGAGAGTCTTATTTTTATTACAAGCACCATTTATTTGTAGTATATTTATATAAAGGATATTCAGATTTAATAGGGTAATTCCGAAATATATTCAAAATCTTAACCCATCTGTAACAAATAGCTCCCCAAATGTGCAAGAAATGTGCAATATATTTACAAAGCTGTGTTATTATCGAAATTTTTTTATGAATTGCAATACTTTAGTCAACAATACTCAAAATTCAATCATTAATTTATTATAAGCGTATAGACATTTACATACTATACTCGATGTGCAATCCTGCTCTAAATGGACGATTAACTATATCCTACTTACGGTCAATTCAATATTCACAATTTTCATCTTATTATGACCAACCTGTTATATGGTATTTATAATATATAATATATGACCAATGTCAGTTAAAGATGACATTTTTCTTTCTTAAATTGTACATTTATATGAGAAATATAAAACTTATAAAATCCATTAATGTAACCCAGACCTCGCATTGCGTCGTAGAAAACTTCTAGATAGGCAAAACTTGAAATGATATTTTATTAAAAAAATCAGGACATCTAATTACAATTCGAAAATCACAAGATTAGGTAAAATTCGGAAAATCTCATGTAAATTTATTGTAAATCGGAAAATGTCTTGGCAATCGGGAACTTTAATAAATTTTTAAAAAATTGTGAAATGAATGAATTTTTTGAAAATCCTCAAATTTTTCGAAATCCTAAAAATATATTCATGTTCTGCATTACAATTAACAATGAAGATGAAGTAAGTAATCTAATAAATTTCTTGAATCTCACATATAACGTTTAATTCCTGTATCTAGAAATCTGGATTTGGGAATAAAAATACACTGAAATTAGCACACCCGGCTGTTACATAAGCATACATCAAAGATGAAATAATTTTCAGAAATATGTAATCCCAACTACTACAGTCAGGCCACTCACAGTCAGGGATTAAATAGCATCTATAGTTTGAAATTAGTTTTATTCTCGTCATATGTCCTATTTTCACATACACACACATACAATGAATTTAGGATATAAATATGCATCTAATTGATCTTCTTTCATATATTTTGTATAAAATCTTGGAAATAATAGGGAAGAAATTTCATAATTTATTTCAATTTTCAAATTTCAAAATTTTCTTGCTTTATGTTATGCTTTATGTTTTGTTAATGTAATGGATTAATATAGTGTTTCAGAAATCTGAAAGGCACATCCTACTAAGAGAACGCTATAAAATGCTTCACATGCAATTATCGCTCATTAGACGCATGACGGGAAGAAATCTCGATGGAATGTTCAACTTCGTCGATGCGCAAAATTGTCAATTTCTCATCTTGGCCGAGTTAAATTTAATTTTTTTTGTATTCGTTGAATTTTCGAAATATTAATAATTTTATAAAATACTAAAATTTTAATAAATAATGTTTAATAATGTACAGTTTTCTCGAAATGGTCAATTTTTAACATTTACCTGCCTGCTCATATGATTTTAAATTTTCAGGGCCCCCCGAAGACTTTACAACTGTTTTCTTTTGTTTGTTAATTTCTAAAATGCTAGTTGTTAGCAATGCGATTATATCCCTTATCAAAGTGAAGGTTATATTATTATAGTTGGTTAGTCTTAACCTCTTTTCATTGACAATTAATTCTAAGTTAATTAATAACAGACGCCCAATTAATTATAAAACCCACTAACGCTAAACTTAGAATTGGAAGTAAATGTTTACCATTTCTCTCGTAAGAACGCGCAATTCGAGTTATCATAAAATCAGGCATTGATGTAATACTTAATAATTAAAGCCAGACAAATTATGAAGTAAACATGAATGGTGTGGTTATTTATATAATGTTTACAACACCATTTAGCCACCACTATCGAAAATATCCATTATGGATTTTAGAGAAATCTTCATCAATCATTCGTGAAGGACAATATTTATTTACATTTGATCTTAATTTGGAACACATGTGGCAAATATCTATACTTGGTCTTGTTAAGAATTTATGATTTGTTGACCATTAAAAAATCGTTGTTATAAGCCATTAAAAAAAATGGATCTTAAAAGTGTTATTCAGAAATAAATATTAAATAATAAAAATTATAAGAAACTATTAACGATATGACCAACAAAAAAAATGGTTATAGTTATGACTTTGCCTATGGAGAGAGTGTTGAGGGATTTATGATTTGGTCTTCTGCAATTGCTACTTATAAAAAATCATAAATCATAAACGACCAACTCACATAATTTTTATTCTACTTTCATAAAATGCTTCTTTATTATAATCATGTACACTACAAAGGAAAAAAAATAATATTATTAAGCCTGTAGCTTTAATTCATCCCAATTACTATTTCATAAACCAGTGGACAGTAAAATGCTGTAAGCACACAAATACACCGTATTGAAAAATTCATCATAATAATATGAGCTGAGTAATTGCCTATAAATTTTATATCGCTTTTGTCAAGATTATAAGCCTTAAAAAAATGTTTAGCAAACGGAAGAAAAATAGAAATTATCATTTACTCTAATAAAAGTTAGGAAAATTTTATTATGACAATATGTGGTACAGTAGAATACAATTTTTCAGTTTTCAGATTTTATGTTCTGAACTGGATGTTCTTATATTTTAGCCTCATCCTACTTATATAAGACATATTGGACCGTGATTGTATGGGGGGTTCTAGTTTAAAACCCTCGGACGAAGCAAATAATTAATTTGAAGCGAATTTATCTATAATTTAGAAGAACTTGAAATTAACTCTCATTTGATATCCAATTCTAGATTCTACTGTAACAATTACTGAATGCAAGTAATTTACGTACAGAGATTATAAGTGGTTTGGCATAATCATCTCATAGTGATCGCAGATTTTTTATTTTTTTTTATTTTAATATTATGTTCACATCCATGAGATTTATCCGTATTACATGAAAAATAGAGTTTTAGAAAAGATAATAATATGCGATAGTACAGCTTGGGCAATTTTTAAATATTTAATCTTATCTTAATGGCTATAAACAGGCCGTTGTCTTTACCACTATTATGACAAAATTGTGCATCAACAACAATGTAATTTTATTTATAAATAAATAAAACCATATTAACTTTATTTAGATTATTGTATACAAATTACAATTAAGATACGGTCGTAGAGCAAGTAATTTTTAGATTTTGGTTGGTTACGAATACTTTAATGTGGATATTGGGATTGGGATTGGGGATTGTGATTAATTTTTCCACGCAGCCCTTCAATTAATCGAGAACAATGGGTTACATACGTCCAGCTTGAGCAGCAATTAATGTTTTTTTTTTAATTTTTGGATATGTATTATTAAAAATATGATAAAAAATGTATTGGATTACTAATTAGTCCTTAACCCATAACAAAATACTATTTACAAAAATTTTTAATAACCAATTATAGGTGAAAACGACAATTTTTCAGACCACTGCTGAAAGTCACGGTCGGCACGATATCTCGAGAAGTTTTAGATATTTTTTTTATTTAAAATCTTCAGAAATACAGTCTCTATCATCTATCGAGCCGTTTTTTAAATATTTTGTTTTTATCCATTTTTTATTAACCATGAAAAATCAAAATTCTTCTTAAAAATAATTTTTTTTCTTGAAAACGTCATAAATTACTCAATATTTTGAAATTTAAGTTTTTGGCTCGACATACTATAACGACAATATTTCTGTACAGGAATCTTTTTTTATTTTTCAGATCCATCGACCTCCATGGAAGTGCATGTGACTAACATTAAAACAGTGCCCTAAAAAACCATCCATTGCTCCTTTAATTTATTATAAATAATTATTTTAAATTTTATTTTCCTATAGTTTAAGGAGCAATGAATAATGTGCAATAACATTTTTCTCTTATTTTAGAAGATACATCTCCGAAAAAATTAAAAATAAAACATTCAATTTAGGCTGAAGCTGCACATATGTATGTAACCCCTTAACGGAAAATTTAATAATCGAACTATATAGTTATATAGTTATATAATGAAACTATATATGAGTGATGTGATTTTATGATACCACGATTATAGAATTTTCGACTTTCATAACAGAAGTTTTCGGGATCTAGCAGAATTTACTTTTACATTTTTAATGTCTTCTATAAATGGGTATAAGTTCATCACTCCATATTAGATCATTCCTTCTCGTAGAATGTGCTTCAATGACGCAAATTTAGATTGGCTTAGATACGTCACTGCTTTAACAGAATATTTATTTCTTGGAGAAGAGAATATACGGCAGGACAATGTACTAATTGTGAATTGAAACAATTTGACGTCTTAAGAAGAACATCATGTACTACTACTATAAAACTCCCAGAATATTAGCAAAAAATATTATTATTAGGGGGTTGCATTAAAAGTCATAAAACTTTATCGATTTTTAAGCATTTATTTCAATAACTAAAAGCATAAACACATCAATCAAAGTATTTGTCTTCGGAATCTACGGCTTTTTCCACTGTTTTGACAGAAGTTAAATGCCGCGTTCCTGTCCTTTGAAGCAATCCATTCAGCACCCCATTTTACGACTTCTCCATAGTTTGCGAAGTGTGTATCTTCAAGGTCATGTTGCATCGATGAGAACAGATGGTAATCAGATGGGGCCGGGTCTGGGGAATAAGCTGAGTGCGGGAGAAATTCCCATTTGAACTCCATCAGTGTCTGCTTTATGGCTAAAGCAACATGAGGCCGAGCATTATCATGAGGAATTATGGAGAAGAATCACTTTTCGGCGATTTGATGCAATGGACGGTCGTTTTATCATGTAAATGCTCCAATTGTTGACGATGAGGTTCGGTGGCGACTGTTCGTTCAGTTTCAACAGCTCATAATAGACAACACATTCCTGATCCCACCAAATACAGGGAATGAATGTTACGTTTCGGTGTAGATGTTGGTGGTTGACCGGGATCAACCCGTAATTTTACACGCTTGAGATTATCATAGTATAACCACTTTTCATCTCTGGTTACAATGCGCCACAGAAAACTCTTCTTTGTCCTGCAAGCAAAGAAATCGAGATGTTTAAATGATTGGTTATGCCATTTTCGTTCAATTTGTCTGGTAACCATGTGCCTTCTTTCTAGATTTTTTCCATTGTTGCTTTGACGACTCTAAATTGGTCTGCATGTTAACTTAACCGTTAACTTAAAAAAATTTCAGTTTTAGAAATTTTTCAAATTTTCCGATTTATTCCTGTCATTTTCTGACTCTATGAAATTTACAAAATAGCTCAATCATTTTGGATTTTGCTGATATCTATAAAACTATCTGACTAACGATATTTAACAATTTTTAAAATTTAATTTATTCCAATCAAAAGACTTAGCTGATTTTAAACAGGACGACCAAAAAGAAGTGGAGCACATTTTGGACTCTTATTTTTTCGATTAAGTTCGGCCAAGCGGAGTTTAATCATCATTGTTGAACGTATTATATTCGCTCACTGTAACCTTAGTTGTATTACACCCATGATTATATTATATATTGTCTGCGAAATTTGAGAATTTTTTCTGATCCTCTGTTATCCTGATTTTCTATTCAAAAAAGTTGTTAACTAATTGTTTCTAAATAACAAAAAGAATTCTACTAACAGATATTGATATTTCAAGAAATTGGAAATTAAAGTTTATTCATTATTCATGCACTATAATATTATTACCAATACGTTTTCATTGATCATTAATGCACTTCCAAATTTATGAAATAATTTATTTCGAATTTCATTCATCGTTAATAAATAACTTTTCATACACGATGATTTAATGATTATGCAAATTGTAAAAATGAAGAAAGTTTCTGTATTTAGTGTAAATAAAATCAAATAGTTAAGTGTATGAAATGAAAACTAATTTCTGTTGAATATCAGAATTTATATTTTCATATTCATTTTTGAATATAATTTTAGTAATAACTGGGACAGATATTCACTAAAGATATTAGGATATTACAAATTGAGGCTAAATATTTCTTCTAACTATACATCATTAAGTTTAGAAATCAGGTATATCCATTTAATGATATTTGAAATTGTTAATGTTAAACTGACATTATTTTCCGAAAATTGTAATATTGTAAATTAAGAAATAAAATATAATTAATTGTTTTAACATTCTATGTATTTATTTAATTCAATATTTTAATTATTTATTTTGAAATGTTAAATTTTAGAATTCCCGAAATATTGTATTAAAATGGATATACTAAGTTTTGAATCTAAACCATTCTATCGTAATCTATAATTATTCATAATTTTTCTACAATTTAAAATTTGACATGATGGCCACACCTATTTCAATTGGTCCATCCCCGACCCGATTTATTTTTTTAAAAAATGTATTAGACACGGTTTTTTTGTATTATATATGATAAAATTCTGGAACTTCTCCATATTCTCTCAATCTTTACTTATAATCTTAATACAATTCCGTATATGTATATATACAATTCCAATATCATATATTGGAAAAATGTAAATTTAAATTTATATTCATCAATCTCAGGGATGCCAGAAATTCGATAAATTTTGACAGTTTCAACATAAAATCAAATCATTAAAATTGTTAACCCTGAACCAAACTTTACGATAAGTCTCTTATGAATAAAAAAAAATTATAATAATATTATGTAAATCTTGTCAGATAATCGTTAAACATTGGACAATCATTCTATGAAACCGGTCAATTAATTTTTTCTTTTTATTCCTTCCCATCTCCTGATCGTATATTATAAGATCCGTAAACGATTCTTACTTGAATGAAAGGGCAAAAGGTTGAATGAAAATCGTTTTTATGAATGAATTATAAAAACTACAAAACAAATATAGAGGTAATTGTTATACATGTGTTTAGCCTATGAATACATTAATGGAAAAAAAATTATTTAAATTAATTTTACATACAATGGACATTAGGTTCAAGATTAATATTATATTGTGTACAGTCAATATATATTTTTTTTTAATTCTTAATATTCTTAAATAATAATCGAAACATATCTATACACTTGTTAAATTAAATGACTATTAATTTCGTATATAGTTTGTACCCACACCTTATTTTATTCCGAGATTTTATGCTTGGGTTTCTTTCAGTCTTGTTTATAAATTTAATTTTTTTTTCTATAAATAAAGTGCATCAATTATTATAAATATCGATATATATGTTTAAATCCAATTGAATTTCCGGCAAATAAATCAATCAGATTGACGAATCGATGTTTAAAGAGGTGTATATAATATGTTTCTAATTCTAATTGTGTATACTGGTAATTCAGAAAACAAGGTCTAATATAGTAAAAACCACACCTGATCACTATTGGATTAATGTAATAACTGATCTTTACAGGAACTATATAATATCTAGTTAATTTCCCGTTGAATTGTCATTATTATTTATGTACTGTACTGATTTTTATTACAGTTTTACTACTTTTATGTTTCATTGCATTTTTAAGGAACACCCTCATTGAATTTCTTTCGGTGGAATAATTTCCACTGAGAGAATGGGCATAGGAATAAAGTGCTTGAGGTCAATTAATTGAGAGGTGTTCGCTTCAAGCAGTCTTGATTTTTTATTAATTTTGAAGAAAACCCAATCACTCACCCATTCATCTTAAGATGTATTCACACATACAATTTGATGTGGTGGATACATAAACCCCCTATAGTAGTGGCGTGCGGTCAACATCTCCGTAATGGTCTTATGACCCCTTATCATATGCGTTTGCTTTATACAAGAGAGCATTACTCACTGCTATTACTAGAATTGCTTGCCGAATATTCTCTTCGCCCGGAAAAAAATGTAAAAACGCAGAAAGTAGCTTTGACAGTTATTTGAAGATACAGAAATTAAATATTTCGGAAAAGTGGAAATTTATCTAACAAATATCAATAATTCGTTAAGGCTCACACCGAGAAATTTGAATATCGGACGCAATATAAATGTAATAATCCAGGAAGGTTATAAATTAGGTGATGGAAAACACAAAAATATCAAAACTAAACTTTTCGTACAAAAGCTCCGTACAAAATTAAAAGCTCCTAGGAATACGTTCCTTTAAAAAAATTTTAATTTTTTCAAAATAAAGCTTTAAAAAATTTCGAAACCTTATTGAAAGCTTAAAATTAAAATGCTATTTTATATAATTTAGGATCCAATTTTTTTTGACTTATTAAATTTCGATAAAATATGAAATTTTCACTAAGAATTTTCTCTTTCCACTGTAAGCTCAGAGAAATCTTTAAGTTCGCACTTAATTTTTTACAATCTAAAACAGTGATTACCAACGAAGCTTTTTTGAGTGTGAAACATATAGCAATTTGGGTAAAATGGGTATAGGCGTGGTAAACATGGATCAAAAATCTATTTTCTATCCAGAGTCGGAAAAGAGAAGACCAGTCCAGAGTTGAAGTCCAGAATGAAAAGTCCGAAAAGCAGGAAACTTTCTATGAAACAATAAAACGTTGAGAAGACGAATAAAGAATAGGAAGAAGTCGATATTATGTATTAAAAGAAGCGAAAAATTTGGGTAATATGCGGCAAATGTCAGGAGAAAATTGGAATTTGGAAAAACTAGTTATGCCTCCAAAATTCCTAACAGATTTTGTATTGCTTTTAATAAAAGACATAAATCTCATCTCACATAACTGTCTGTTATGAGGCATGGCAGATTATACTGCAAATTACTATCGACATAAAATACGGGAAAGTCGAAAAAAATCGGTAAAAGTCTGGAAGAAGTCGGAAAATCTAAGAACAAATTTGGAAGACCAAATTATAATTATAATTATATATTATTAATTACAAGTCATTATTTTTTCATAAATTTCGATGTGCAATCATTTAAAAAATGATCTGAATAATCTAACAATATGCGAATTTTTAATTTAACATCCCGAGCGATTCGAGAAGGTGTGCTCTGCGCCTACTGCGCGTTAGACTGCACGCTACTGGATTATAGAATAATATCGCCTATGTAGAACAAAAACTCACTAACTACATTTTTATTTTTTCGTGTCATGATACTTTCTGTATACATTTTTATCATTAAAAATCCAATATACCAAAACATTTCTCAATAATACAAGTAGTTTATTATACAATATATGTATTTATTATACAATATAAGTTATTTTGTGAGTATATTAGATTTTTAATGATAAAAATGTATACGGAAAGCATCATGACTCGAAAAAATTAAAATGCAGTTAGTGAGTTTTTGTTCTAAATAGACGATATAATATAATCTCTCATTGCGGAGTTGTAGTAGTTGCTATAATGACGATCAATTCCTTAGTATCCGGCCAACTGGTATACACTTTAGGCGGATGTTCCTACTTCAAAATATAGCGTAAACCTTTGTAAATTTCCCTGTCATATGTGAGAATTTTTCTCTGTCTTTAATGCAATTCTCCAATTCAGGATATTCTAATTTTTCCAAGAAGTTAACTCGTGAAGAAGGGATGAATAGAAGAGAAGAGTAAATGGAGTCGATAAGTAGTAGCATGTAAGCTTCAGCTTGAAATCTGTAGTCAGACAGACCATATTGTTACATTTTCATAAGCTTCTTATGATCGGACATATTTATACTAACAAGGAAACCGTATGGAACACATTTGTCCGTCATACTACACAATCCATAGAGTGTGTCCATAATTCACATAATAATACATACTATGAGGTTCACAGTAATTAATTATTTTCAGACTAATAAATCGATATGAATATAGACGACCTACGACGGACGTCCGAAAAAGTTAAATTTTTCTTTGTATTATTATCTAGGTATCTAGGAAAAAATATTCTTGATGATATTTTCTATATCAGAAGAAAGAATTGGTCTGGTCTTTTGACCGTATTATAAAAAAAAATTGCAGATAGATTGTATAAAAAAGGGTGTAACATCATTATTTATATTGCATTACAATTGCCGTTTCTATCAAAATCAGTGGCGCCAAGAAATTCTT
>JANTOP010011141.1:0-15269 GCA_027564815.1 Symmerus nobilis | reverse complement strand
AATATGCGCTTGTATTTCTCGTCTCTCGTATCGACGCTATTATCGTTAGTAGACGCTCCAACATATTCACGCCCTTACTCAGATTGCACCTTTTGAGATAAAGATTCTATCAACAACCATCTTTTTAAATCTTGTAATTGAACAGCTGACGCAGAAATTAATGTATTGATTAATTTATTGAATTTGCCCTAGTTTGTGACCTCTTCGCATTTATTTTTAATTTTATTGAATTAAATTGTCATAATCGTTATAATTACATTAAAATTAAAATTATAAATTGCTTATATCTGCTTTCTATCATGAAAAATATGAAGTTTAATGCCAAAAATAACAATTACCACTAATTAATATTAAAGGATATTAGTCACAATGAGTTAAATGCTAAAGAAACATATTAAAAGTCTTAAATGTAAATGATTCAATTAAACTTATAAGTTAGTGGATTAATCTAATGACTCAAATTCCAGTTTATCAATAAATATTCGAATTTGCAGCAATTAGTACAATTTAAGTGTAGCCAAAGAAAAGACAATTTGAGAGGAGATATAGTTATAAGATGATAATTAAATTTCCCAACTTACTATGGTACATGTGAGGTGGTTCTCATCCGAAAGGTGTCCAAACCTTTTCGGACCTTTTCTCGCTTTTATTCTTTTGTGCATCAGTTATAGTTTTTATTTGAATTCGTAACTGACTAGTTGACATTTCAAAAGGGATCTTAATTTTTCCTGCCTTAACGCTTAACTAATTGCACATAGTTTGAAATCATTGCTAAATATCTTCGGAATATCCCAGAGTCATCTATAGATATACACCTTGCAATACCATAAATTCTTACATCTGGTTTTTCCGGTTGTGGTTAAGTAATTTATATATAAATTTGATATAAAGTATATTGCAAAACGAGAACTTGGTATATATGTGATCATCTTAGTGTAATCTACCCCCGGGTCAGTGATCCAAAAATAATTGAATCGATGCGATATATTTAGTTAATACAATACTTCTTAAATTAAATAAATCGATTAATACTAAAGAACATGTTGAAAAACAAAATAAAATGAAATGAATAATAAGGTACAATTATAACAACGAACCGGTTCTATCAATGCTATTTTTGCACAAAAACTTACTGACTATAGTCTTTTAACACTTAAGGTCGGGATGACCTTAAGATGTGTATTTGGTATTACTCAATTATCATTGATCGGTCAATTTTTTATGTAAAATGTATAATAAAGAAATTATTAATTATATTTAAAATTTGAACTTACCAATAAATACTATTAACCTACACATACTTTCAAGAAGTAATAATAATTTGTTTTTAATTCTTTTAATTGCCGTACCGAAACCGTCTTATTTTTCGAATCGCTCTGATGAACTGATCGGTGATCACTGAGGAGTCAAACCATTCTTCATAAAATGCAAACCTGTTTATGAATATAATGATCATTTTAAAAGAGAATATATTGAAATGAGTATTTGTTGAAAATAAAATGAGCCGTTTGTTTTGATAGTGGCATAAGTCCATTTCAAAAAAGAATCGATAGTACACTTGAATTATTATTACTAAACAGTAATATTTTAAAAATGTTGTTCTCTGTTTTTTTTTTCTCAAATGGACTTATGCCACTATCAAAATAAACGGATAATAATAATACTATTATATTCTTATAGGGTAGTCAATGTACACTACAGTTAGATACTTAACCTGCATTATACCTTGAAATGTACCTTAGAATGGATCGATTTAAATATTGTTTGTATGAAAAATTTTAATATTTCAGATATTGTTTTTCCTACAAAGAGCAAAAGTTGCGAAATGAAAAAACTAAAATTTTGGCGATTTTTTTTTATATATGTCGTTTCCGGGCTCCGCATCGCACATGAAATTTCGAGAATTTTTTAAAATACGGAAAAAATCTTTAATATCTTGCGAGAATTTTTTCAGAAATATGACAGTAGAGATTTGTAGACAATTTAATTTAAGGCTCAAAAATAAGACTTGAACATTTTGTGTAAGGGGTTTGTCCACGACCAAGTATACCTGAGAGCAAAAAAAACACTGCCCAATTTAGATGTTACATATACATCAAATTAATCGGAAAAGCATATATATTATGATTATATAGTTTGTAGTAGCGTGTAGTATATCAGTAATTTATAAATCGGTTTTTAATATCATCAATTTCAAGGTAGTAGTATTCATGAAAAAGTTATGGTTTTTCAAAAATTAATTCTTCGACTTCTATCACACATTGAACCAAAATATTAGTGCCAACTTATAGCTTGAAATTTCTACTTTAATATGCATACTTTTTTTTCATTTAATTTTATGTAACTTAATTATGTATATTAAATAGTACACATAGTTTCTTGTCACAAGTGGTAACAAAAAGATCTAAAAATTACCATAATTCTTGATGAACTAAACTTATCGACTTAAATATTTTGTGTTTTCTTAGTTCATATAACTATTGTTAGATAGCGCCAACTCATTGATCTCGAAGATCTATTTAAGGAATCGTACACCTAATTTAAAAGTGTCACAAGTGGTAACGGTGACAATTGGTAACCTTAAAGTAACCATTTATAACACCCGTTGTATTTAATTATAACTATTGTTTCAATCATTTAATATTTTTTTGGTCATAAATTGGTCATATTTATAATAACCATTATCATTATTTAAAGTCGGTCGTAAGGTACGGTCATATTTAAGGAGGTAACCGACGAAATATTGAGAAAAATCATTCTTTTTATTTTAAAACCCTTTCTTTTTGTTTATTATTCTAGACTCATTTCTGAACGACATATTGCACATGTTTTACCATAAGCGGAAATGCCTCAAAATACAGTGCTAGGGTGAAGCAACCCGCAACGAGTAAATGAAAACAAACGGACAAGAAAAAAAAAACTTTTTAGTTTTTTGGGTACTGAGCACCTTTGTTTTTCATGTTCTCAGGAACCCTTCAACTTTCGAAAATGAAATTTTGCACACTTATTCTTGACTATATTTAAGAACTTCTGGGTGGATATTAAAAAGAGAAAATGAGAAAAACATCGGCAAAAAATTATGTTCTTATCTGTGCAGAAATGAGTCTAGAATAATAAAATAAAAAAAAAATGAATTTTTTTTTCAATATTTCGTTGGTTACCTCCTTAAGTCAATAAAATGCTATTAAGCATACGTTACATGTTAATTTTTCAACCTCTCATGCTAAATAAAATTCTAAAAATAAGTATCCTGGCCAATTGTGCAGGATCAAGTTCATCAATAATGTCATCAGGATCAAGGATCAAATGTACATAATCATGGATGTCAGCAGGTCCCGACAGATTTTTTTGTCTAAGAAGAACGATTTTGATTGGAATGACTTCGAGTCAATTCTTTTCACCATGAAGAGCCATCCTGAAGTCATATCGTACACAGGCCGTTCAATGCATAAATTGCCAGCTGAAGAGTACGTTGATTAAATTCGATTCGATTCGTACGACCTTTACATTAAAATCTAGGCTCTTACTGTCTTGTATATATTTAAAAATCACTTATATCTTTTGTCACAAGTGGTAACGTGTTTTTCCTTCTTTAAATGGCTATTACGAATTGTTAACAGTATTATATCTTGTGCGAATATTTAATAATTACTTATTTATGTTTAAATGACAGAACAAAATATTCCATGGCATTATAACTTGTAAAAATTTGCTAATAAACCGTTTTTAAAAAACACATGTTTTATATGAGCTCCTTCCTCGTCACAAGTCCTAACGCTCTGTCAACATACTTTTGGGCTATTATCTCTAAATTAAATGTGATGGAAAGTAACAATTTATTAACTCAGAACATATATCTCTAACATATAAAAAAATTAAGATTCTAATCAATTAGATAACAAGTTGAGAGCACAAAGTTGAAATTGTTTGCAAATTGTAACAGCATTTTTATAAAAGTGTGATGCATTAGAGAGTTATTGAATATTAAAATCTATGATAGAAAAGAATGATTTGAATTTTTTGTCATCATACACTGAAAAAATATTATTAAAAAAAATTATTGCTTTGAAATGTTAACACACTACAGTGATAACAGTTTTCAGGCGGAATGACCTCCGTTTCATTTTATCAATATTACTACCCACCCTATTAATTACACCCAATATTACTACCAGGATAATTTGTAGAATACCTCAATGGCGTGACGATTTGTTTGACGCAGAGTGGAGATAAACCCTACTTTAATGTGCCAGATACAGCAATTTCACAGTCAATCGAATCGAAGTTATACCATCAGGGTCGTTTGGCTACTGTACAGCTGATAATCATAGAAATATGGGCTAATTAATTAATTAATTTCAGTATTTCATTGTATTAATTTTTTTCGCAGTGTATGATTTCTTAAAAAATTTTCAAATCATATTTTTTATCTTAGAATTTAATTCCTATAACTCTCTAATATATCGTTCCCCTTTGTAAAAAAATGTTCCAAATTATTGGAAATTTTTTTCAATCGCTGCTAATAAAATGTGTGCAGTAATCGAATACGTTCACACTCTACTCTAATTCACTTATTTTTCCATCTAATGATATTACGAACTAAAGGTAAATGCTCAGATAGTACAATGCTATTTTGCCGTACGCCAAGTACGTACGTCAGTTGTATTCATTTTTGTTTATGTTGACGGATTGTGTTTAAATCCCAATATTAAATTGAAATTGAAAATGTTAATATGGAATTCCTGACTGTAAATTAACAACAAATTTTATTTTAAATGTAAATGCAGTAGCCAGGGGGGCATTCAGTGCCGTGACTCCTACGACCGATAATTAGGTTGCTAGCTATTGAAATACAGGAGGAATCTGTCCTAATAATACGTTTTGTAATATTATTCAGATATAAGTATTCGAAAACCATCAACCTTAACAATATACTCTTTGATTTAAAGTAGTTAAGTTCCATTTTTTGGGTAATACAAATATTTTGTGTTCTTTTTTTTATTTTCGTAATTTTTAAATTTTTACATGTATAAATTATATAATGCAATTTTTATTTATTTTTATTTTTATTTTTCATATCAAATTTAAAAGGTTTGTTTAATTGTATATCTTATATAATTTTATTTATAAGATAAATTCAAAATAGGAAAACAATAGCAATTTAAAAATTTCAATTAGAGGTCCTTTGTTTACAATAATGCTAAAAAATATGAAAATACATAATGTTTTGTTTATTTTTAATTCAATTATATATTTTTAAAAACAGGGGTTTTATGATTTTTCTTTCCAACATTCAATGGAAACCCAATAAAAATACATTGTAAATTTAAAATTATTTATAATATTGTGTGTATTTCTCATTTCTAAACATTAAATTATTCTTATTTTTTTTTTATTTTTTCCTGTTTTTTTCTTCATGTAAAAAATTTTGTTTATTAATTTTAATTTTATATTAATTATTATTTTTAAATATTGTTAAATTCAGTTTTTTTTTCATTCTGTAAATGTGTATCTCTCTTACGCATATAAAAATTATAAATATTTTTCAGATACAAAAAAAAATCGTATAAAATAGTTAATTAATTGAAATCGAGTTCAACTTAATTTAAGCCTTAAATAATTTTGATCTTGTAAAAGGAAATAAACATTAAATTAAAAGGTACAATATGTAACACTGGATATATTTTAATGCGATCAATTTTGGCCAGACGGTCTTGTCGATTTTTTAATGATTAAATAAAGACTAGAATAATATAATTAAAAAATAATTTGTATAGGAAATCATGTTTGAAAATTTAATGATAAAAAAAATTCATTAAAATTAAACAATTTACAGATTGTTAAAGCAGATAAATTTACGAATATACGAATAACAAGAAATAAGATGAAAATGTCTTATGAACTCCTTTATGTGAATTAAAAATATCGGTCTTTGTAATGGGTCGAAAAAATATATTTTGGTAATAAAATCGTATCGACGAATCATCTTCCATTTTTTAATATAATAAATATGTAACGAAGAGCAATACCGATTATTATATTTGAATATGGAATAAACGGTCACTATTCATTATTCACATTTCAATACGATTCTATTATACTCTTAAATCCCTAAATAACTCTGAACATTATCTGACAATTGATTAATTGTTCTAAATATTTAAAATAATTAATAAATCAATAATAATGTTACAAAATAATCGAAGTAATGCATAATTTTTTATTTTTTTTTTCCAAATGTAATTTGTTAATTTTAAAAATATTTTACACGTTTAACATGTCTTGAATGGCATTTTTTACTTAAATTCTTTAATATATTTCTTATCATATATATTACAAAATGATTTAAATTTATTTTTTCGTTAATTTTGTAATCATCAAATTCGTTTGTGGTTAATCCAACAACAAAAATCTCGTTATTAGTTTTCAATGAATAGTAAATTATGTCCTTTAATTTCCTTTAAAAAAAACACTAAATACAGATTTAAAGTCCAAACGTGTATAAAAAAAATCGGCTAGCTAATGAATAATAATTGTTCGAGTAAAACGAAGCTTGATTGAGATTGAATGAGATTAAGCTTGTTCTACAAAACACTAACCACAACACTTAGTGCTCATAAATGGTGTTTATAAGCTAATATTTTCATTATTTATGTATAATTTTCCTAATTTTCACATTAGTGTTGAAGCAAGTGTTAACTACCATGTTCTAAATAAATCTATATTTTTGTATTCAATAAAAAAAAATAATATTATGTCCCTAAATTCAATAATTATTTTCTGCTTATGTCTTTTTCGAATAAATGTTTTTCCTTTTATCATTAAAATATTGAAAATCTTATTATTTTTTTATTAGCAATCAGAAGATGAGTCTATTGATAATTTATGCAAATCTGCATAATTTACGATGGCTCTATGCAAAAATTCGTATTGTGCCTAAAATAAAATTATATAAAAATTAATCAGACTGGTTAACATTTGAAGATTTAAATTAATTTACATATGAATCTAATATCATATTACGTTGAGACCTTAATTTTCTTGTTACTGTACAAACATCAACTTTTCTTTCGGTGCGTAATTGCTGAACGAGTACACACAATGCGACAAATATTGAACTTTTATCAGTTCCATAGCTAAAATTATGTTAAATAAAAATTTAGAAAAACTAATATGATAAATTGCGAAAACATAATCGTACCAACAATGCACCAAAATCGGTCCACGACTACTTAAATTATCCTGACTATTCGTTCGATTATTATGATGCCGTTGTGCTTGATCGACCAATTCAATCATACCGCGTGCTACCTCTGGTACCTCACCCTCAACCGTTGGCCATCCATTGTATTGGAATTGTGTTACCGATATAGTGTCCTTCATCTTACAATTGGTGACCGTAAATTCACGCCGTGTATAATATGGGCAACTTTCACTATGCATGTACTTAACTAAAATATTATCATATTGTATTTCATCATCGGCCCAATATCGTGGACACTTCCTTGGACCGTCACCAATCTAATTGATAGAAATTATTAGTTGTAATAATTCGATAAAAATGAATAAATATAAATTAACCTCCGATATCATAACTATTGTATTTAGTCCTTGTTCGGACACCATACGCCAAAAATCAGGAATTGTCTCTTCAAGCGGATCTTGACTAATAATAAATGATTCTGTATTGTCATAGCCTTCAATAAACGATGCATTTATGTAGGTTGAATGTTCACGACTGGGTACCGGATTTAAAATGACACGATTCCGATCGAATGGTATAACTAATTCATTTCGATTTTTCAGACGATTCTCATCGCCGCTTCCGACTGTACATGTTTTATTTATTTCATCCGTTATGGATTTAATACGCTAGGAAAAGAGTACGAAATGTAGAAATTTATATAAAAGTAACTGCAGAAGTTAAAGTTAAATTTGTATGTGTTTTATCTTAAATTCTATATTTGAATTAAATACTTAGAAAGGAAATACTCTGAATCTATAAGACATCACTCATAATCCATTTCTATGTATAGCCTAATGACACGGATTCCAATATCTTGCTAGATTGAAAGAATGTTTGGGATAGTCATTGTGGTTGCGAGTGTTATTACAAAAATCGAACTGAAGACACGAGACTGCCGGACAGGTGGAAATAAAACGTCAGAAGAACTATGTGCATATTTTGTGGGATTACATTAAAATTCTGTCGGCCAAATTAAGGCATAATTTTCCTTAATGAATAGTAATTTATTGAGTAAGGAAAGTAAATACATAGTATTATATTTAGTAATTTTATTGCTTTTGAATTAAGGCTTACATATTTAATTTTCATACTCAAAGAATGGTTTGGGGGGTCAAAAACTTTGTTATTAAAATGAGAATTCCTCAATACTAAGATTTTGAACAGTTGTTGACGCAATGTATTGAGCCTCTCTAGTTTTACCAGTAATAAATATACACTCAACTGTTTTTTTACACGATAGATACTTTCCTTAGAAATTAGTGTAAAAAAATATATGTTTCTATAGTAAAATGTGGGATACGTTTCATGTCATCCGACAAGTAGTTAAGTAGATTAATGTGTTAAGTGCAAATATATCACATGGCTTCTTCAGTATCGTTTTTCTATCGAATATATCAATGCTAAATTTTATTAATTAAATATAAATTTAAATCCGTTAGAACAGAAATGCTTTATTTTAAAAAATAAACATTTCTGTTATATGTAGGTAATTATTCATAATCATTACTGATAAACATTATTGTTTGCTTCTATTTTGTCGGTAATTCTTGATGATTGATAAACATGCAAATTGCTAGCATAACTAATAATACAAATCTTCCTAGTTACCTCAAATTCAATTTCCAATTTACATTGTTCCTTACTATCATTTGGACGCGATTTTAAATTTTCAACTGTCCCATTAAGATCTTTGGCAGCAATATCTGTATATCCGAATTGAGCAATATCAAGTAATGCTCTATACAGAAAGATGTATTGTTTCTACAAATAAAATAGCAATTTAAACAGTGATTTACATAAAAAATATCTAATTCAAAATATTGCATACCAATGATTGAACCAAAAAGTTGCGTTGATGTCTCATATCACAAACCGTATTAAAAATGGAGACCTGCTCTTCATCATCCAACTGTTGCATTAATGAATCAAGTGCAACGAGCGTACCAGTACGTCCAACACCAGCGCTACAATGGATCAATATTGGACCGCGTTGGACCGAATAAACGGAATTGATTTGTCGGATAAACTTAATAATTCCATGTGGATGTTCTGGTGCCATAAAATCTTTCCAAACCAAATAATGATATTGGGTGATATTTCGACGTTCCTCATCATCACTATTTATTGCTGCCCCACTTACCGAACCATTTGCGGTCACATCGTTACCCGTTACCGTACCATTCATGATACGTCTGGTAACTTTAAGATTTCGTACCAAATAATCAGAGAAACGTTGCTCCTGAACAAATGTTACCACAATATCGCCGAATTTTGTCTGATCGTCGATTTTCTCTGGCCAATATTTGGCACACTTCGCCTTATTATACTCCTCCAAATTGGTTAACATGACAATTATTTCTAAATGTTGTTCCCAAATTAGGCGCCAAAAATCATTAACCGTACTATCCATTGGTCCTTGGGCACAAATGAATTTCTTCCGTTCCTTGTAGCCCAACACAAAATTAGCATTTATGTAATCCGAACCGATCGTTGCATTTCGTTCAGCCAATCGAACCCTTGTCTGATCGTAAGCTTTAATATCGGGATAACGATTTTTATATAGATTTTCTTTTGCATCCGAATGTTTTGTTGTGCGATCATTAAATCGATTTGGTAACATTTCGTATTCCCGTAAAAATCCATAATCAGTGTCCTTGTGCCGTTGGATATAAGCCATCGGTAAATCTGTTTTCGATATTGGACCGATATCGGCTGGTTTCGTATTCGATGAACCAATTAAATGACGATGATTGTGACTGCTACGACCACCGCACAATGCTCGACTAAAAAAGTCGTTATATTATTATGATTGAATGGACAAAGACTAAAAACTAGAATATTTTGGTTCTAGTTATCGTATTCATGTTAGAATATATGTACATCTAGAAGCAATATTATTACGTCTTTATAGCCCTTATATCTAATATCGAAAATCGAAGACTTTGTAAAATTTTCAACCACTGATGAACAGGTGACTGAATTCTTGACCATTTCCCATTGAGTCATTTCATGGACACTCCCCGAAATTTGTACGATTTTTCCCGACTATTTGAAATTTTCCCAGAATTTGCACGAATTTACATGACTTTCCCCACTTCTGATCTGATTCTGGACTGATTTCTTTTACTTTTCCGGTTACACTACGGCTTTTCAGCGGTTTTCTTACTATTTTTGGAATGTACGGAATATTTCCCTACTACTTTCAATTTCCTCAGATTTTCTAAAATATTTATAGAATTTATACGATTTTTTCCGAGTATGTACCACGTTTTAAGATCTTTCCTGACGTTTATAACCTTTTCCCTATCCTTTCCTGACTTTTCCGACTTATTGTAAATTTTTCCCGACCTGTAATGACTTTTTAAAATTTTCCCAATTTTTTACGACTCTATCCCTGTTACTAGAGACATTTTACCGATTTTACGGAATATTTTATATGTTTCCTGTACTCTCACCGATTCCCTACTTCCCCAGAATTTTTGACGATCTTTCCCGATTTATCCGGCCTTCAACATTCCGAACATTCAAAATTTCTACATTCATCTGCATGGGTCTTTGATAAGAAATTATTAAACATTTCGAAAATCCTAAATTCATCTAAAATAAAGGTAATGGGGATCAGATTTGATTGAAAGATAATTTTGATAATATTTCTCAATATTGAGTCGGCTTGCGGTATAGTAATATGTTATTTAATGCCTACCCGGGAAATCTTCGTACAATACATAACATTTCTACATTTTTCATGTAACTGAATGTATTCGATTTACATCCCAGACATTTACATACTGACTCCAAGGTCGGTCAAATGCTCAACCCCAATCGGCCAATTTTAGTTTCATTCAATTAGTAGAAGACGTTCGATTCGATCGGTGATTTCTTACTAATATTTACGAGTAAATTGAAGTTTGTTATTCTGTTTTTTCCTATCCTTTTTAGAGCAGTAATTTAATTAAGTTAACATTAACCATTTCAATGAGTAGTTCACCATCCTTCTTCCTATTTTCTAATCAGAACCTACGCAGAATAATTAATATAATTGTGATTCACCTTAATGAATCCCGCAAACTGATGACTTCATCACCCTGTGCCGCATACTTGTTAAAGTATCTGTGCAAAATTAATAGAGCGGTAAACAAGATGATCAACAATAAAATTACACCAGCAAAAGCTAAGTAAATTAAATGTTTAGTTGTGGCATCCGTATCAGTTTCATCATCATAAATCGGTCCTCCATTCATTACTTCAAAATAATCGCTATACGTGGATGCGACTTTATTGGTATCGTCAATATTTACTAAAACAAAAAATGGCAATGTTAGTAAATTTTTCAATTACCAAAAAATGTAAAAGAAGATAATTACCAATTACTTCAATAAATCCCGTATAATTACTGTTTGGATCTAATGGACCATCGAATATTTCATAGAAACTTTTGTTTCCCGAATTAATCGGTACCGTTGCATTTGATCCCTTCTGATCGTCCAATGGAATACTATTATTTGATAGTTGTCGTTTCCGGCGATTTTTTGAATTCAAAATTTTTGATGCTTCGGATGTTAGATTACCGGAACGATCTAAATGCTCTTTTTGCGTTTTCATTGGTGATAATGGATCCGGTTCCATGGTTACCATTGGTGATGATGTTGTTGGTGCAGTTGTTGTTGTTATAATTGGTCGAAGATTACGCTTCATAATCAATCCATTCAATAAATTTCGACAAGCTAAATTCGATTCGGTTAAATTATATTTCGAATGATGACCATCACCTAATATAACTTCCGTTTTAAATTGTTCTTGTGGTATAATCGCAACTAAATAAGCTCCCGTTATGGTATTGTTTGGAGAGTGTACATCATGATAGGACAATATGGGTAAATCTTCTGGAGCGGGAAGATTTTTGTTATTCGAACCATTACTGTTCGTTCTACTAAATGGCAGACTATTTACACCACCGATTCTCACCAAATAGATTCGATATCCGCATATGGGACCATTTCGTTCCGAAACTCGAGGCATAAACAATTTAAAAACCCAATTATCTGTTTCGGTTTGTATTTTACCCCAAAAAACACGTTGAATTGTTGATGGAATGGTTCGCGGTAGAGTACAGGATGCGGTTGCTGTGTCACCAGGTCGTTTACTACGTGTGTGAGCCCATACATTAACGGTATAATTTGTATTTGGTGTTATTTTATCATATATTATTCGCTTATTTAATTTCTCATCAACAGATTTGGCTTTCGGTCCATACGTTACATTTTTCCATTGATTATCCGATCGAAACGTAGCAATACCATTCAATGTTAGCGTGTAAGTTAAAATTTTACCGTTACGATGCGCTGGTGGATCCCATGCAACACTTACGATTCCCTCTCCGGATATATTGAAATAAGTACAATTCACTGTTAAATTTAATGGTTCCGATGATATACCATCAGACGTTGTACCGTTTACCGATTCTGACCAATTGCCACACAATTTTGTTAATTCACTGCAAGCTCGAACTTTAAACGAATATTCGGTAGCTGTTTTTAAGTTATCAAACATATACGGTAAATTTCGACTGTTCTGTAAATGAATTGCTTCCTCAATGACGGAAAAATTGCCACCCGCTTCCGAAACTATCAATTCATAGTACTGAATGTATTCAAGAATTTCAGCGGGCGGTGGTGACCAACCAATTGTTATCGTTGAATGTGTATTACCTTTTACCTCAACTTGGGGCACAAAAACTGGATCGAAATCAAGCGTCTTTATCCATTGTGGATATGTGTACGATGGCCCGTTACCCAATTCATTGCTAGCGGTTATTTTCAATTGATATTTGGTCGCTACATCGAAACCATCTAAAATGTATGATTGATTTCGAACATCAATGTTATGCGAATAGTATGTGTACGTTGCTTGACCATCTTTCATATACTGCACAAAATATTTCGTTACCGGATTGTTACCATCGTTTACTGTCCAATTTAAAAATATTTTTCCAGCACCGACCGCCTTCACAAAATCAATACTCACTTGTGGTAAATCCAACACTAACAGTGCCGTTTCCCATTTAACAAATGATTTTACATTTGCAATGGGTTCCGATAGCATTTCAAATGTTTCGGGAATCGAACAGATATATGTACCGTTATCCTTTTTGGATACATCGTTGATATCCAATGTAACATTTATTTTCTGATCGGATACCGTTAGGATTTGTGTTCGATTTACCAGTGCCGTTTGTAATCGATCATCTTCTCGATACCATTTTACCGATTTATTAAATTTATCCAATGGATACACTTCAAACACACAATAAAATTGAATGGATTCGCTAATTCTTTTTCGTACGGTCGGTGGGCTATGGCTGGATAGTGTGGGATTTATGATTGCATTGAGATAAAATTGTTCATCAATTATGGCACTATTTTCATCAGTCTTGTGGCATGTATAATTGCCGGTATCATTACGTTGGACGTTTGTAATTTTCAATTCGCTTATATAATTTGGTTTCTGTTGTCCAGCAAACAGTTCAGATTCATCGGGCTCTTCATTCCGATAGAATGGTATTGTCTTTTTGTGATATCTGAAATGTTATTTTAAAGAATATAGAATCTGTTCGACAAGCCTTCACATCAGAATAGAATCTAGAAATGATTTTTGATATTATTAAAAAAATATTTAGTATACTTATAGTCCAGGCCAAAGAAATATCCTTGTCCGCTTATGCTCAAGAAAATTAATAAAAAAAAATGTGTGGTGGAACGATAATTTGACGAAACTCCGTAAAAACCTACGGAAGTTATTCAACCGAGTGAGAAACTCGGGGGGTGCGAAGAACACTGGTCCACTTTTCAGGCATTCCAAAAAAGGTATAAATATGAGTTAAGAAATCCAAAACAAAACGCTTGGAGGACGTTTTGTTTTGTACCAGTCTCGAAGACATTAGTCAACGGCAAAAATTCAGAAAATCCTTATGAAAAATAAATCTGTCAGATTAGGCACATGTAAAAAGGATGATGGGACATTTAACCTGAATAAAGGTGACACCCTCAAGTATATTACAGAGAAACATTTTCCGGGAAGTACAATTCTCAGCAATCCGCCAATCGCTGAAATATCTATGGTACCAGTTAATCAATATGACTAGGACACAGCCTGCGATATTGTAGACCTCAAAAAACTGAAATGGGCTATTGAATCAAATGATACCCACATACGGCTGGTGGTCCCGATGGTATTAGGCCCATTAAGTTTCAAAGGGGGTTTGAGGCAATGAAATTTGCTCTAGTTATAATAATGAGATCCAGTATCGCACGGGGCTACACTAAGTTGGCGACGAGTTAGGGTATGCTTTATCCTAAAGCCTGCTCGGCTAAATCTTTGCGACCAATCAGTCTAAGCTCAGTCTTAGCATGCGTTCCAGAAAGGTAAATCGGTTGACTCAGCATTTCACCAATTTGCCCACCGCGTTGAAATGGCTATTGAGAAAGGAGAATACGTTCTTGGAACTTTTTAGATATTGAGAGCGGCTTCGATAATACTAGTTTCGAGGCCATTAAATCAATCAGATTTGGATTCGGTTTTACGATGACCAACTGGATTTATCACATGGTCAGTAGTCGAATTCTGGTTCTGAGCGAAGGCATAGTTTATTGTGAAGATAAGGTAAATAGAGGCTGCCCACAAGGTGGTGTTCTATCCCCGCTCCTGTTGGGTATTGTAGTTGACCCCTTCATTGAAGAACTCAACGTGGTAAAACTCATCGCGAAGGCGTATGCTGATGATATCACTATTTTAATTGTCGCTAAAAGTGTTAATACCTTATGTGAACTTACTCAAACCGCATTTGATAAGAAAGGACGATGGTGCATCATTAATCAATTAAAAGTGAATCCTTCCAAATCTAATCAAGTTCTGTTCACAAAACGGCGGAAAATCGAAGGTTTCGTCCATAATAGAGATGCAAAAGATTCGAGTACTAGGTACATTATACTCGTTACTTTTAGGATCCGAAAGTAACGAGTATTCA
>JANTOP010011130.1:0-15276 GCA_027564815.1 Symmerus nobilis | reverse complement strand
CAATTTTTGGAATTTTTGAGCGGGATAAAGTGCATTTTGTTCATTTGTTTATCTAGAAACAGAAAAAAATAACTCGGTGTTTTACCTCGGTGAAGATAAGGGCCCTTTTCCCTGTCACGATCACATATTTGAATAAAAATAAAAAAAATTTGAATTATTTGAGGGATTTCCTCGATTTTTTAAAAAACTTAGGAATGTATCCCAGGTTTTTGTACGGATTTCATGTCTTTTTTTACACGGGTTTTTTATACACGGTTTTCTCCGGAACGTATCTTACGTGTAAAAACAGTATTGAGTGTATTTTAATTGGACACAGTGTTGTTTGTACATATGTACATTTCGGGACATATCTGAACTGCGTCTCGTATAACGCGGTATTTCTTCTTCCACGGGACCTCCGCGTTAGACGACGGTTAAGTGTACTGTAAGAAACTTTAGTAGAATTGAAATAATTAACTCGATTATTCAAAGTTCATGTAATGTGTATGTGAAAGAGGTTTAATTTTCATAATATATCAACTAATTTCAATTCACGCTGTGCATTTTCTTATTCGATTTAGTTAAAAGAAAGAAATAAGTGCCGTTCAAGCAAAATTTACTTATTTTGATTAAATTTTCCTATTTACATACGTCACATGCATACTTTTCTAATCCAAATATATATTATATGGATTTTTCTAAATTCTATAAAAGTCGGACAATATTTATTTTTCTTGAATTCGATTAAATTTAAATAAGATTTGCTCGCATATGATATACAATATTATTAGAGACAGAGCCGTTTCACTGTTAGTTAAATACAATTTGATGTACACAGAACAGAAGGAATAATATTCAGTTCTCATAATTCATTTCCTGCAATTGTTTTTTCTTAGGTGACAGGCTTCCGCACTTCCGGTAAGTAACCTCAAACGGCCCTGTATTATATTGGTTATATCTTATACATCGATAATTTTGTGGTATATACGATTTAAGTTTTTTTTTTAAACAATCGTGAAAAAGTGAAAGAAAAGATGCGTGGGGCCGACATGAAAATTGTTTGAAGATAATTGAAAATAAAAGAAAAATAACAATGTCATGTGGTCAATACATTAGTTTTGGGGTTATGCAAAAAAATTTGTGTGGGTCATAATTGGGTCACAATACGATTACCTAATTTACAGTATTATACTATATGTAACTAAATGGAATCTATTAGTCTTGCAAATTTGTAAATCAGATTTTCGAATTTTTTATTTTTTTATATTTTTTTTTAGTTTTAAATCTTATTGTTTGTGAATAAAGTAGATATTATAATTTATCAAGACATGGAATTTTTTTTGTATAATATTTGACTTAAAGCAGCCAGCAACCCACATTAACATCTTTTTATTTTAATTCTAATATAGGTACAAGCATTTTATAGTTTTCTTCGCTAGTTTGGAGCAAATAAAATTCTGTTTAAAAATGAACAATTACATCATTTTTTGCTGATATAAAAATTGTTTAGAGAAGAAACAGCATATCCATAAGAAAGAAATGTATTTAAATAGAACTAACAATTAAATAATTTAAAAAACAAACCTTCCAATTTGTATGTATTACCCGAGAGGTATTACCAGTGACAGTAATATTGTTTACCAGAGGCCACGGCATATGATATTATAGTTGTAGACATAACGTTTATTGAAAATTCTACTATCTATATTTTGAAAAGTATGATAATTTATTGTCATTTTCTCGTAATTAAAATTAAATAATCTCTACAAAATAATTGCATACAACCCTAATTAATTAAACATTATCTAACTATTAAAATCTTGAAAAAAAAAATCGAATGAATATATTTTCTTCGCCATTCTAATTGAGTTCCTCGACAATGACCGCGGCACCAGACTTCCTCAGCACGACACTATAATAAACCTATTAACCTACACATTTAATTATTAATGTAAAGAAAAAAGATTCATTAGCTAAAAAAAAGAAAATGTAATCAAATGTTAATTTCAACGTTATAATTTTGAAACTTGTGTACATACGAGATAATAAACGAGAAAATTGAAAATTCTATTTAATGCTTTGCCCATACATCTTATTAAACATCAACGACAATATGCCAATATTTAGAAAATTGCAAGTCCTTGGATAGAGCATTGGCAGCTTTCATTTACACAGCATTCGATATTACAATAAATATGTATAATTAAGATAATTTTACAACATTATACGTAACTTATGTTATGTGCATTTTTCTATATCGCACTCGTACATTGATTTCATAGTTAGGGTTTCCACATTCAATATTTCGAATCTTCTTTGATTTTAATATAAGACAAGCTTTCCATGAATATATTAAAATGTTATGTGACTGAATTCTGTTGGTTTTCTCTACATTTTTGTAACTCTATAAAACTGACAATAAGTTCACATACTTCTCTATCGACAATAAAATTTCAAATTAAATTTTAAGTCGTTTTATCTTACATGTAATAATAACATAGCATAACTACTATTATTTTTCATTTTGCTTCTCTCACTCGACAATTTATCCCAACAACTTTCTGTATGGGGAGAAACAATTAAAGAAATGTCGAGTTACAAACGACATATAAAATTTATTTACTGCTGTACCGATTATCTGTATCTAAAATGACAGGGTGGTGAATAAAATATATAGCCCGTAGTGTCAAAGAGAAATAGGCGAAAATGTAGAGAAAACCGTCAGAATCTAGTCCCTGATCTCCTAGTTTTTATATCTATGATGTAACATAACACAAGTTTGTTTTGTAAATTTTCTGATTTTCGTGCAAATTTACTACAACTAATAATATTATTATGTTTCACATAAGATTCACGAAGTTTTAATTCTTATTCATATTATCTATTTCGCTTAGGTCAGTGATGGCGAACGTATGATACGCGTGTCAAAGGTGACATGCCAGGACATTTTGGGTGACATGCAGCTCTGGTTGTGCCAGTCAAATTTTCTTTAAAATTCGAATAAGTGAGCAACATAAAATAAAATAGGTAGAGTTGCATTACTGAATTTGTCTGGATTGTTCTTTTATGTATACAGCCTCGTTTTCACGGCGATACTCAATGAGCAATTTATGTTTACAAAACATTAACCAATCGTTATCATCGTTGCTGTACATTAACATTGGTACATGTAGCGTAAAGATTTCTTATGCGAATTGGTAATCAATTTTGGGGAATAATATGACATTTATACAGATCGTTTACTGCTCTAAGGCAATGTAAACGATTTGTATAATTTTGTATAGGTACGTTAGGCATATGAGTAAATGCATACTAAAGTGTTACAATTCATTTGCAGATTGTTTACGTTTACTAGTTCGATTGAACTTTCAAAAAATGCAAAAATGTTTTTACTATTACTTTTTTCTGTTTTTTTTTTAATTTTCTGGTATTATCGCCTCAATTCCTTACATTTATTTCCAAATTTTTGTTCTTTTTAAATTCAATCATCTTCATTTTGCGGGCCAAATGGGTGGTGATGTGGTGGAATCGAACCTTTGAATCTATTCTACTTCTTTAATGTTCAACGTTTGCATAGCGCTCTAGCCGTCTCTGCTATATCGCCATAAGTTCTCTATGAAGAATTTGTAAATATAACAAACAATTGAAAAAACTCATCTAAAAAAAAATGATTGAATATAATTTGATTGCTGATTATGTTTACAGGTCATTAACATAATATTATATATTTGCAAAGCTTTACAGTAAATTTACAGTATATTGCATTGAGGGAAGCATGACACTTATCTCATTTGAATTGAATAATTTTTATTCAAATTTAATTTACAATATTAATTAATTATTAATTGAAATTAATTTGCAATTTTCCTTTAATAGGCTCCTATTCATGGGTTCTTTATAACAGATATCTGGTTAATAGTTGAACATATGCAAAAAGCTAATTATAAATTTGTTGGAATATTTACAGTTACTTTACTGTAATCAAGCTGTAAATTTACAAAAAATTATACATTTGAGATGGTAAATATACAGTTCTGTTATAAGTATGAAGACATATACATATACCGTAAGTTTACATCAGAACTACGAACTGTAAAGGTTCAGTAAGCGTAAATTTACAGTAGCATTGTAATTGTACCGTACATACAATTTGTAATTATGGAAGCACATTTACGTGGAAACTTATACAGTAAAAACTTTAAATTCTCTTTTGAAATGGTAAATCTACACATACATTTCATTACTACTGTAAGTGTTTTGTAAACCCTAAAAATATGAGTGTAGCTATAATGTCTACAATTTGCTCATTGGGAGTTTGTGTGATAGCACCTATCATGACAGCAACTGTCGTATAATTATCACTGTATAGATAACTTGATAGTCACTGTTGCACTATCACAACATTACTATCGCACTATCTAGTTTGACCAGATAGTTGAGAGTACTATCGCGAAAGACACAAATATTATTACGCCTACTGCCACGTGAAAACAGAAATATCGTATATTATTTATCATTTTATTTTATATTTATTGAATTACAATCGCAGTCATCTCCTAGCGTCTAGACAGTATACTACCCCGATAGTACTATCAAGGTGAATATCATGATAGTATTGTCGTTAGAGTACTATCGCCGTGAAAACGAGGCTTAAAACTATGAACATGCATATATTATAAATTTGGATATACAGTCGAAATCGGTTATAACGACCTTCAAGGGACCGAATAATTTCGTCGTTATATCCAGTAAGTCGTTATATCCGATTTTATCTCTACCGTTTTGAAAGCTACGTTAAAATGTGAAAATATATGAAAATTAAATTTATTTTTATCAGCAAAGCGAAATTTGAACAAATAGAAAGAGTAGAAGAACGAAAAGAGTTTGCTCATGTATGTATTTCAAAACATCTTTAATTATTATCTTAACTAAAGGTAGTAGTCTGGTAAATTGCACGTTTTTTACGTCTTTTTCGGGAATTTTTTATTATGGGAAAACAAAAGTAGCGTCAAAGTAGACGCCTCAAAAAAAAAGGTACATGGCTTGCCCGGGTGATTTCGGCTCTTGAGGATATCTGAAATAAAAAATCGAATTGATTAAATTTTATCAGAAAATAACAAAATTGAGTACTTCGAAAAAAAGTGATTTTTTCAGGAACAAATCGGACGGTAAATGGAAAGGTTGGGGTGGAAAAAAAAGATCCTAGGCCCGACGAGAACTACTGATGTGTAGAATAACGTGTAAAAATTTCAGACGAATCGATCGGATAGAAAACGTTTTTTCACCCGGGCAGACTGAAAAAACGCTGTTTCGAGAAAAACGTGTTTAAGATTTCTAGAACATACTTTTTTTAAAAAACTCATTCTTACATTAATCGTCTATGCCTAGGGCATATAATATCCCTTCAAGTAACTTGGCAACTCAGCAACTTTTAAGTGAGAAACAAAAAATTAATTATTGCAACCCAACTTACCAGACTACTATACCTTAATATTAAAAATAATTGTGTAAACATATTTGTTACTCTGGAATAAGTTTTAAACATTATTGGAAACATATGTACATTGAAACAAAACACAAAAATGTTTCACAAAAATGTTACGTAAAATTATACCGAAAAACAAAATTCACTTTGTACATATTTTGTAGATGTGGCCGGTATAACCGCTATTTTATTTTTTTTTTCGTAGTTTTTTAAAAATTGCCACACTATAGCCGATTTATGGCTATAACCGATGTTGTTATAACCGATAAGAATTTGTTCTAGCAAGTATGAAAGCTAAGCGGGACTTTCAATTTAGGTCGCTAATACCAATATGTCGTTATAACCGATTTCGACTGTATATATATCCATATATGATTGATTCATGTCTAGACATGACACGGTACCCGAGTTAGGTTTCTTTTTAAGAATTTTGACACACGGAGCTCAAAAAGTTCGTCATTACTGGCTTACGTCGTTATTTAATTATTTATTCAAAAATGGTATTAATGTATAAATTTTCGTAACGGTAAAATTTTTCCGGTACACCGGTAATGTATTTTTTATGCGATTTTTTATAGAATAAAAAATTAAAAAATTGAATAATGTATATTTCATCATCACATTATATGTATAATCAGGTGTATGTAATGAAGGGTTTGAGTTATTTTTTGTATAACATTTTTTTTCCACCGTATAAAAGTTTGGAACGAATTTTGTTGTGTAATTATTTTATGAGATCCTATCCATCGCGCAAAAACGAGTACCTATGTACTTTTGATCCTTCTCTTTTAGTACCGTACATATGTATCTACGATATTTTTTAACATGTCTGTAGTTATTTAAGTTATCTTGATCCTTCTAATAATTATTTTGTTGTGTTTGTAAAATCTTGCGGGTGAAAGCTAGACAGGCTTGGATGTTCAAAAATGCAGAAAAGTTAAATTATTCCGGAGTTCCGAAGTAGCGCTAGGCTATTTACCTGATATCCTAATAGGATTTAACATATTTTGCGGTATAATTGTCGCGTTTTCATCATTTCATTTGCCAGATTTGACTATTCGAACGTAAAAAACATATTTGGAAACCCTAATCATGGTTTAATTAAATAGAAAATAAAAATTTATTTTAGAAAAAATTTAGAGACTATTATATTAATTAGAGACAAATGCGAGACGAATATTTTTCACTAATAAACATATTGAAAATTAGTCAATAAAATAAACCTTTTTGGCTCAGAAAAACTAATGCCATTTAGATGATACAACACGTAAATAAATTTGCATATGGATATTTTATATGTTACTCTAACTATATTTTATAGAGTTAATAAAATTTAACATTAAGTATTTAAAATTATTAGTTTTAACCATATCATACATTTATATAAAAATA
Source organism: Symmerus nobilis (assembly GCA_027564815.1). NCBI lineage: Eukaryota > Metazoa > Arthropoda > Insecta > Diptera > Mycetophilidae > Symmerus > Symmerus nobilis. Next base: position 8,420 of record JANTOP010011130.1, on the reverse strand, counting down.
ATATATCCTTCGTTGGAACAGATAAAACCATCACTTTATTAATATATGAAATTTATTTGGTTAAAGCGTTGTAAAGGCGTAGATATGTATATATATATATATATATATGAATATTTCTTCTGGCCCATGATGTTTTCCTAAGCCTCGCCGCAATTTAAATCCCACGCGTCGGGAATACTGCAAAACACGTGTAGACGGATTAGCTTTAAATACCCTATGTGCAGCTTCACCAGATAAGTTAAACTCTTCATAACAATGTATTTTTCGTAAATATACATACATTTTTTATTCACTTTTATTTCTTGTTCTGTTAACGCACGTTTCTCTTTCTTCGCACTTATCTTTGCTCGTTGCAGTCGTCATGGAACGTTGTGGGCCTGGGCTGTGTGTTGAATATGCGCTACCGTTTAAAAATGAACATGCGCGTGGGCTACGTCTCGGCCAAGCATGGGCATTGCGTGAGATGTACATGGGCTGGACTCAAGATATAAGCGGCAACCAAAATGGTGGCTTCCTTACGTCAGTCTTATGTATTTTGGTAGGGGTTTTGTATGAAATTTTACGATTTTAATGTATATTTCGTTTTTATATAAAATTCTCCTAATTTACTAATGTACACATTTACATTCTATTTTAAAATCAGAGGCGCCAATTGAGGGGGTGGAGGGTTGTGCAGAGGGCTCCCCCCCCCCCAAGACTTTGAATATATATTGAAAATAAAGCTTTTTTTTTTACCAAAATTAAATAAATATTTGATATGTTTGTGTATATTATTGGTTTGCCCCCCCCCCCCTCCCCCAAGAATTGCTTGAATTTGCCACCACTGTTTAAAATGTATATTCACATTCGTATCTTCTATTAAATTTTCGATCTTTACACTATTTCGAATTTATATAATATATAATACATATACTATGGATTTTCATAAAAACATCGGATTTCCTGTTTCAAATAATCGTATTATTATCAAATAATCCCGTCCGAGGATAATCCAAATTATACTGTGTCCGTAGCTATTTTTATATGATTTTATAATTTTTGTTTACATGTTCTGTATAATTTGGCCGTTAGGGCGCAAACAAGTTGGAGCTGCGATAAGCGATAAACGATAATCGATAAGTGATAAACGATAAAAGCAACGAAAAGGAATACACGCATTTTTATACAGGTGTTCATATTGAACTCACTGCTCCCAATATGAACACATCCACACACACACGCTTGCTTTCATTTTCGTTGCTTTTACGAAATCACTTATCGATTATCGGTTATCGTTTGACGAAGCTCCAACTTGTACGCGCCCTTAGAAGTAATACGTTGGCCTGCTACTGTTTTAAAGTCATTATAATTAGAAAGAATGTGCTGTTGGTAATAAAGACCGATGGTGTAAATTTTAACATTACAACTATGTAATGCTCAAATGCACCATTTACCAATTAAAAATAATGCATCTAATGCACTAGCTTACATAAATACACATTTAGTAAAATATGCGTGTAACATTACGAGGAAGTGTGAAATATGCATTATTATAAATTTTGTTTTACTTTTTTTTAGGCCAATTTCATATTTAGCTTTAAGGTATTTTATTTATATGAGAAAATTATACGATGCCAAAGTGAGAACAGTTCAAGAATGAAGAATAAAATTTACTGACGTACGTAACTTTCAAATTATAATCATTGATAATTCAATTTGTAATTCTAAATTTTGTCGGTGAGGAATTATAAACTAAAAATATAATGCTTGTTTCTTTGCGTCTAATTTTCTTTAATTTCTTTCAATATTGTTTAATAAGAATAATAATATCTGTGACTCCAAGCATTAACCACTTAAGTGGACTTAAGACGAAATTGAGTTATGAACACATCGTATTCTCCTTGTACGATTGCGTATACCCACAAAAATTCTCAACCTTTAATTTGACCAAAATATAGCTATTTGAAGAAATGCATAACCGCGTAAGTTCATGTATTGGAATAAATTTATAAAACTTTAAATCGCTCTCCTGAGAAATTGCAAAAAACGACTTTGGCGGTTAATGCTTGGAGCCACAGGAATTATTATGATGCTCCCGATTATCGAATAATCATTAAATTAATATTACTTATACTAAAGATAAAGACGCGGTAGGCTCAGCATGAAAATCACGTAACGCAGTCAGAAGTTGAACAACGTCTTAAACAAATGTTTAGATGTTTAGAATGTAATGAACAATACGAAATGGGCTCTTCCTACATTTTCTTCTGAAAAACTTGCGAGAGTTTTGTTAAGCAGACTAAAATTTAAGACTTTCGAAAAATAAGATGCACAAGGGCAGTCCCAAGAGAAACATGACTTAAAAATAGCGGTGGCGCCACCTATTGGTGGGTACATATGTTGGAAAGATACATCCTTCATTGACATTCTCTCATGTATGTTCATGACATTTGGTTTATTAGAAGCCGAGATTTCGCGCTCAAAGTGAGAGTACTTTTTTAGCATCGGTCCAAAAACGAATCTTGAAAAAGGGGCAATTCTGTTTTAAACTTGGTAAAACTTTTTCCGAAACGTTTCAATTAATGAAACAAGTTTATCGTGATAATTGTTTATCCTTTAGTTCACGAGTGGTTTGAACGTTTTCAAGAGGGTCTTGATGATTTGGGTGACGACGAAAAGTCGGGGCGGCCAAAATCGGCCATTATCAATAAAAACATTGAAATTGTGCGAGAATTCTTAAAAATTGGTTCCTAAATATAAATATTTTCAGGGTATAGATGGCCTATGGCATCCATCTTTCATGATGTATAGCCGCTGGTGCCTTAAAAGTGACTACACCAGGAGGATTATCTCCTAGAAATATAGTGCCTAACTCCAGAAATTCATGATAGTCAAGGGATTATCTTTAATTTAATCTTCCTCGTGATTCAGCAGATACAAAACACTTTTTGACCTAGTAAAAATGGCCAGGGCTATTATGATGACAATTGCGCAATCGAAAGAATCACAAAGCTAATCAAATTAAGTACAATCAACAAACTCAAAGTTAACACTTAAGCGACCCATTCATTAACCAATTTATCTTCAACTCAGTGGTTCAACTTGTTGATATCAACTTGTCAATTGTTTTCCAACAGGGCCACAGACTATTCAATTTCACTTCAACATGAAATTAAAATTATAAAAATATACGAAAATATGTTTCCGAATTGATGTTGCCATCAGGGTGTTTACTTTTCAACTGTAACTGAATGTAAGTTGACAACATAGCTATACACACATCAATTTCTCTTCAACAAATCCAAGTTGAATTGTATGCACGTTCAACTAATCAACGGTTGATCCAAACACCCCACACACTTTACAATCGGTTGGCAAGTTGGCAAATTGATCAATTTGTTGAAGAGAAATTTAATAGGGAGTGGGGCCTTTTAAACACATAACGACTTATGTTATATAAACAAAAACACTGAAGCGCTGAAGAAAAGTATGCCGCGCAGTCGCGGTTGGATTAGAATATGTTAAATGAAAATTGAATAACGACAGTCATATACAATTTTAATTTTATTCTGGATTGCTCCCTGATCCTGAGTATTTTGCACATTATAATTGAGGTGTTGTCCGGACAAAGGGCCTATCAGCTAAATTGTCGTTATGAGAAAAACACAAATGAACATTTCAAATAGTTTTATATAACATAATTTTTGAATTTTTTTTTGAAAAAAAATTTATTTATATGGTCAACATCTTGGCAAAATATATTTTTGTCTACTTTTTCGACATTCGTCTTATTTCAAAAGAATTATGCATATTTTCAATAGTACTTCATGTGCACTTTTTCCAAATAACGACCATTCTTCATATATTTCAATTGAATGGAAAATGGAAATGAGATTTCACATAACAAAAAAAACGTTCGTCCAGTATTGCCACAACAATACATGCTTTAACATAAAAACAAACCACGTCGTCCAGGGATGCCGGATCAAAACAAAAATTTGAGGGTGGACAGATAGGAATATTTGAAATGGTCTCCGGAAAAGGGCCTATAGGCCAATGGGCCCTTTGTCCGGAAAACGCCTCAATTAGTATGCACATTTTGTAATAAACTAAATTTTCATTTCTCTTTTTTAAAATTCAAGTACGATGAGCGGCCTCTAAATATTAACCAAATTGCCTAGTATTTTAAGGGGGTCACTTCCTCAAGAAAAAATAAACAATCGATTTTTTTTATCGCCGATTTTGATTCTAACTCAATTCTGCGTATAAAGAATTTTACTTCACAATTTTCCTATTAGTAGAAGTAATCGAAATTTGTAAGCAAAGTGGGGTATGTCAGGGGAAAATTTTTTTTTTCATAATATTTATTTTGTAAAAATAATTTTTTAAGAAAAAAACATCAAAATTAAAATTAGTAGATGCCTGGATCATATGAAGGATTGTTTCCTTCTGTTTCTTTGAATGCCTCCTCTAAATTTTTTTTAACAAAAAAAAGAACTAAATACACTTTTTTCTTAAAAATGTTACAATCTGGCGGATTATAACTAATAGGAAGAAGGCAACATATCAGTATAAATCCAGAAAAAAAAAATACGCAGAAGCAAATAAAAAAAAAATGAAAATGTACGAAATTGTGGTTAAAAAACGGTACTTTTTAGTTTCTTGGATCTCCTGAAAAATTCACTTTTTCAAGTTTATGTACCTTTTTTAGAAAACTATAAAAGATATCAATCAACACGATTTTTTTGTATTAAAAGTGGTATCAATACCTACCGATACAACATAGGGAATTTCCATAAGTTCAGTGGCAGATTTTTAAAAAATGTAAGAAGCTCGAAAAATGTTCATGTTTTTTTTTCATGTCATAATTCTGAATCCGAGTAATATTTTTTTAATTCCTCTGCCTAAAATGCGGAAATTGGAGGTAAGAACATGTGTACAAAATTTCAGAGAAATCAGCCCAGTAGTTGTCTAGAAAACGGTACATGAAAATCAGGTATTTTGTATGGAAAATGATTGAGGAAGTGACCCCCTTAAGGAAAGTAATTTTTTAAGCGCGGAACACCGAAGTAGGGGGTAAGACATGGACATTTTTAAAGTTCATAATTCAGGCCCAGCCTAATATACACGAATATATATAACATTATATATGATTTTACAATTAGAAAGAAGTCATTTCCAGCATTGTTCATAATTTAATTGATTTATTAGTAATACTCGTATAATTCATTAACATTGAAAATTCATAATTTCAAGATCAGAAGTCTATTTTTTTGTGTTTATTTGTATTTTTGATAAATAATTTACAAAATTGAATAGCCATAAATATTGATTTATTGAATAACTCATAACAGTCATATGCCTTATTGTGTAGGGGAGACTGAATCTCTTGAAAAACTAAGTGCATATGTTTTACATATGAGAGTGTGAATCCAATAAAATGATTTTATTTAGGTACATGGACTTGTTATGCATTTTGTAGGGTAGCGTTTTTCTTGTAATTTTATTCCAACAAACTCGGTTTATCTTTCAAGTTATGTTTGAAGTTCGATTGGAAATTTCAATATTTAACTATATAATTCTCTACTAATTTAGTAATAACTAAGAGTTCGTATGATTCTCATGATTTAAGAACGTGAGACATTTTAATTTACTTGGAAAATAGAACTTTACAGTTGAATCAAGGTGGAAGGGAAAAAGTCCAATTCGATGTTTACAGATACTAGGTCGTGCAACTTCCTCCAGTGTATCCTAGTAGAAATATGTTTGCGAATAAATATATTATCCGTTAAAATTGTAAACAACGTAATGTGGGCGATATAATTATTTAATAAATTCAAATTAGTAATATTTTGTGTATTTCTTGGCTTAATCAATATACAATACAGATAGTTTTGACTCCATTAATACAATTTTTTCAAATTGTAACATAAATGTGGGTTAATTGTTGTGTTCAAAACACTAATAATGTATAGTGCGGTTTGACCGGTTGTTTGTAACAATATTGTAAATTGTACAAAATATCAGTATTCGGTATATGTTGCCAAAAATATTGTCAACAATTTCCTGAATTGCAATTACTATAGGAAACATGTGCTATATAATTTCTTATGATTGTTATTTATATATGATTATTGTTATTAGTCTAGTCTGAACAAAGTGGGATATTATTTAATTTCCAATTATATTGAACTGATATAAAAAAGTAAAAATTGCTGATGCCTTAAAATATTTTGAGAATTTATAAAATTCTCAGAGTTCGGGTTGACATATTAATCATTCATACGCATATTTCGTTGCTATGGTATATATTCGAATTAGCATTTGGAATTAAGTAGGATTAACCGTAACAATTTAATAAATTCTAAATGAGTTTAATTTAATTAAACATAAATTCGTAGGAAAGTAATAAATCTAAATAAAATGCTTTAAGGAAATATCAGATTAGCAGATTTAGTCCTTGATGACTTGGAAATGTAGTTATTTTAGATTATACACCAAGGCTCAGGGTTGGTATAGTAGTTCGAAACAGTCGTTCTACTTTATACTTTTTACATACAATAACAATCTATGATCAACACGGGTGTTTTTATTTTGTAGTTTTTATTCCTCTTATAGTATCTGTATTATAATAGTTCTATATTTTACTCCATTCATAGAATATATTTTTGTAGTAAAAATGGGTTTAGAGGAAAAAAATCCAGAAAACATTAAACACATTTTAAATTTTCGCACTTCTTGAAATGTATGTAGACAGATTAATCGAACATAATTCCAAATTCAAACATTTTTTTCTTTCACATATTGGGTGGATATAAATTGGAAATACAAATTGGAAGATTAGTAGTTTCATCGAGGTGAACATTTAAGATATTTGACTCGTTTATACTTAAATATGGTAAATATCTTTAGATATCTTTATCAGTCTATAAAAAAAATTGAAATTAAAATAGTTGTGAAAATAAAATGTTAAAATCATGATTTAACATACCGATCGATCTCTCTAAAAAATTATGGGTATTGATTGGATTGATTTGTTACTGTAATGTATTACCATATTTTAATTGAATTTCTATATTAGCAACACCAATGATCAGGCTGTTCCTTTGCAGAATGAGTTTATAAAATATTTGTTATACGTTTATATCAGAATTTAAAAGAAATGAATGTCAGTACCGCGGTCTTACTTTGTTTGTAAGATTTAAAAATGATGTGCTATTGCACATTGTAACAAGGGAGATGCAGTGTAAATAACTTGATTTACTTATTAATATCATCCTTTGTCTTCCGATATGTATTCTCATCTTATTTATATTATATTTTTGGTGTGTATAGAGCAATATTGAAACATCCAACTTATCAAACCTTTCTTAAACCTATAGGAATCGAAAAATATAAAAAATGTTTTCCCTATAATGATATATTTTTGATACATTGATATTTTGGTTTGAACAGGTAGAGAAAGTGAGGAGAAAAGTGAACACAGAAAGAGTATTTGGTCCCTATAATTTAAGCACTGTGGTGGGTTTAGGGAATTATGTCGTTCTGTGGCGTTGGTGAATTTGTTTGATTGATGAAATAACAGATAAGGAAGTCTAACTAAACTTTTGTAATTTTGAAATTTGAAAGAAACACATACTAACCAGGGCTTAATTTCGACCGGAACGGTCCAGAACGGCCTGTCCGGTTGTTTTATAATTTCAGTCGAACGTTTTAGACTGCAAAAGGTATAGGCCAAAAGAAACACCTCTCAAGATTTATCCGATATACCAGGTCTAGTCATATCAAATGCGGGTTTTCGTATACGAAAATAAAATGCTTTTCTTTAATAGGCAAATACAAAATATTTTATTCAAAGTACCGTCCATCGCTTTCTACATATTTTAACCACCTTTCAGGTAATTTGTGGATACTACGCCGAAAAAAAATTTGCTCTTTGGAGGCAAACCATTCAGAGACCCAATTTTCCAGTTCTTTAGATATTTTGAAGTTCTGCTCTTTAAGTGCGTGTCCCATCGATGTAAACAATTGGTAATCAGAAGGAGCCAAGTCTGGTGAATAAGGCGGGTGAGATAGCAAATCCCAACCAAGCGATTTGATCATATCCTGAACCAGTTTTGCTTTCTGTGCCGGTGCGTTGTCGTGGAGCAAAATTACCTTGCCGTGTCTTCTGGCCCCTTCTGGTCGTTTTCGATCAATGCATGGTTCAAATTGATTATTTGTTGACGGAAGCGATCAGTATTAACGGTTTCACCTGGTTTCAGAAGCTCATGGTACACGATACCCCTCTGATCCCACCAAACACAGAGCATCCTCTTCTTTCCGAATCGATTCGGTTTTGCAGTCGATGTTAAAGCCTGGCCCGGATCAACCCATGATTTTTTGAGTTTAGGATTTTCGAAATAAATCCACTTTTCATCACCCGTTATTATTCGACTTCC
>JANTOP010011119.1:0-15277 GCA_027564815.1 Symmerus nobilis | reverse complement strand
GAAAAAATTTGTGTTTCAATTTCAGAATATAGATGGTGAGCGAGCTTTTAAACTTCGCTTATAGTGAACAAACTTACTAATATTTGTCTATTATAACCGAAATTCCATTATAAGCGAGTATTAAATGAATGCTCAACCGGGACCTAGAAAATTGATCATTATAAGCGAGTTTCCATTATAACCGGGTCCATTATAAGTGGATTACACTGTATATGACAGATTTCAGCTTTCTGAAGTCAGAAAAAGGTCAGCCAATCTGGGGAAAAATTGATTAGCGGAAGATAAAGTCATAAAAAACTGAGCCATAGCCGGGAATAATTCGAGAAAATTCGAGAATAGTTTATAAACGATGGTTAGCCAATAAAAATTGATTTCTTTCATTCTTAATATGATCTTGATACGATAATCCTTGATAACCCGAATTGACTACGTGTTGCCATATGGCAACACCTAAGTCAACCCCTGTTTTCGCGTAAACTGTGCATGGGCTAGATGGGACATTGTCTATGTAGTTAAAATCAAAAAGTTCGAAAAAAAAGTTCTGAGTCAATTCGGGTTATAACATAAATAATTCATGGTAATATACAGAAATTGTCCGAATCCTTAGAGAATCCTGTTAATTATCGATATAATTGTATTTAATTTACTATAAAATCTATCATCCCTAATAAATCTAACTAAACAGTTATTTTCCTAACCCATAGAATCCTTATACAATAATAAGCCGTTACACATTTGTATTCCTTTTAAATGTGGCCCAGTTTCCAACACATCCATACATCGGTGTTGAAGCTAGCTAGATAATTCTATTTGGAATCCAGGCTCATATGCCCTGAGTCATAAGCGCAATTATACAAGATACCTATCACCCTTCATAAATGAAGGATTAATATATAATTTCTAATGCTTAATAGGGAGTGTTCAGAATAAATCGGAAAAATCAGGAAATATTTTCTAAAAAATTAGGATGTAAGGTGAGGACAAGAATAATTCGAGAAAACTTGCATAAATTCGGAGAATTATCGGAAAAAAACTCCTAGTTCGAATTGATAAATATTATAAATTAGAAATTAAATGAAAAATTTTTATTAGAATTTTTTTCAGTGTATTCTCTTTTGGCAATCTCCACATTTCTTTTCCTTTTTTTAATTTACTAATATATCTTTTTCCTTTCAAAAACACAGCCGACGATTAAATTGGGATGGGTAGTTTTCTCCCTACAAATTTTTCAAACTTCCTACGGTGTCAATTTTTTTTTACGATTTTATAATTTCATCCCAAAGAAACCTCGACTAAAATTCGGGGGTTAATTTTTTTTTCAATTTCGAAAAATACATTTAGAAGTAACTCTGCGTAATTAAATTATCCGCGCACAGAAGAAAATGTTGGAAAATTCCATATTCTTCCAGAACGGCCCAAGAACATTGAGAATTACAAGAAAAATATTACTTTATTTATTAAAAATCGATATTTGTCGTCAGATAAAATATATCCCTTAAAAGTACATCTCTGTTAATTCTTTCCTTAAATTAAATTGAATTACAATTTTTGAAATTTAAAGTTATCCACGAAATTAAGGACATTTTTTGAAAAGTGGAGTTTTACAAAATTTGCTCGATAGAAAAACCTTCCAAAATTCGGGTATTATATTTTTTTTTAATTTTGGGAAATTAAATTGTTCACCCTTTATTTGAGAGCAATTGTGTGGAATTAGATTGCCTTCTTCCAGATAAAAATTTTTGGGAAATTCCATATTTCTATACAACGGTCCAGATATAATGACAAGAGTACAGTAGACTCTTCATTATGATTCTGACTCGTTCATTTTATTATTTTAGGAAAATTTTCCAAAATTCAGAAAATGTTTTTCAAATTTCAGTTAAAAATCCGATAATTTAAAAAATCGGAAACAAACGGTAAAATAACTACTGGTTTGTTATCCAAAATACAAATTCGAAAAGAATCCGACAAAAAGGCTAATAAATCATTTCCTTATAAATATATCATTTCCTATACAAACAATAGCCATCATATGTGTATATAAATATATATATATATACAAAGCAACCCTTAGACAGTTAAAATCTGTCACTCTATATACGATTTTTATTATTATTATTATCATTATACCTTTGTATATACTCTCTTCTAATGAACCGAAAAATAGATATTGGACGACATTATGAGAAGAGAATAGTACACCCTTCTATTTGCCCTCATTTAAATTGCATAGTAAATAATAAATAATAATAATAATAAAGTAAAACAGGAATGTACCGGGATACATTGGGTCAGAATAATTTAAATTTGACAAAATTATTGCGACATCCCTGCCTTTTTGAAATTGTTTTCGTTAGAGCACCTCTATTTGATCCACTGTGCAGAGGTTTAACGAATACCAATACCTAATATTAATACTTCCTTGTTCCCAGTACAATGAATTTTGGGATAAAAATAGGAAATAATCCCGTCTAGTGTTTAATCTTTTATAATAACTTATGTATGTCTTAAATACATATAAGAAGGGAATATCATTGGAAATATTATATTAAATACTAGGGGATCGGTATTTCTAATGGCATTTAAGATCCTACTTTCCTATTTATTATTGAGAATTAGTCTCTGCCATTCAGAAATTCCGCCATTTCAATAATTGAAAATTAATATTAAATATATTTAGTAATAAGAATAGTGATAAGTATAACAACTTTCATCAATTACATAATAATAAGAAATTATTATTTATTTTTTAAATTTATAATTAATCATGGAATTATAAAACGTAAAATAAAAAAATAAAATATATCCAACCTCCTAATTTCGTATTTTATAATCTGTAATTCTATGGAATTCTAATTTCATCACACTTTTCAAAAAAATTTAGTTAGAAAAGGAGATGAATTTATTATGAATAAAAGATGAAATAAAAGAATGAACAAATTTGTTGATTCTAATCTACGGCCGATTATATAGCTTAATTACCGATTTATTTTTTTTCTTTATTTCATAACTTTTATTTTCATCTTAAAATTTTTATTTAAATTAATTTTTTGCTGGAGGTCGATCTTTTTTCTATTTATTTGCATATTTAATAATCTGTAAAAATATTAATTAATTCGTATTTTTGCTAATAGGGAAATTAATTATTTTATATATTTAAATTAATTAGATATATATTTTCCGGGAAATTTTTTCGGTAATTTGTGGGTGGACCACTTAAGACATTGACTTGATTAAATAAATTACTTATCGACTATAGAGGGTATGATACGTTAATTGTACAAGTAAATGACGGGTGTGCCCATGTATAGTTTTAAAATGGGCCGAATATTGCTTTAGTAATGTTGTGATGATAACAACCAATACTATATATACAATACACTTGGATAATTTGTAAGGTCCAGCTGTGTTATCTAGTATTGGCCTAAGGTTGGTATCTTCGTTGTTACCAATACTATGCAATTTTTATGAAATTAGCATCATCTTATTTTATAGTTTTATGATATAATTGATTTATGTTAGATTAGATTCATAGGGTTACATATATCCCAAGAGTGATAGGGAAGTACTATGGGTACTAGTACTATGAAGTACTATGCTACATTTCGTATAACTTTGAAGCAACAGATTAAAAGTTTCTGTGGGCTCAATCCTCCAAATGTAATTGTTTCAGCTCTAGCGCACCATAGTAGCCACCGATTATGCTCAGTAATGCTCACGTCGAAAGAAAACCAGTTCTACACGAGTTGGGAAAAGTTGGGAAAAAGTTTACAAATCGTTGAAAAAAAGACTAGAAAAAGTTATGAAAAGTCGGACAATTTTTATAAAATATAGAAAGAAAACGTAGGCAAAAATCGGACTAAAAAAGTAAGACTAAAGTTTGAAGAATGTCATGAAAGATGTACATAGAAATGTTTGGAAAAACAAAATTGAAAAATTGAAAAACTTCGGGAATATTCAGAACAGAATGTTGATGTTCAGAGAAAGTAACAAATTTTATGAAAATTCCAAAATTCCGAGAAAATTATAAAATTTAATAAAAATTCGAAAATCTAATGCGAACAATTTTCTATTGGTGAAAATCACATAATTTCGAAATTGCTTCAAATTACAAAATACGATTCTAAAAAGCCAGTCGGGTCAAATTTTACAGGGATTTCTAAATTCTTGGATACAATTGCGTATACAACAATAGATAAAATTGCAAATACCATCGAAAGCCTAACTCGATTTTTGAATTTAATTAAATTTCGAATGTAATTTTGAATCAAATTAAGGTATTAAGAATTCAGGGTCTCAAAGCGCCGGGAAGGTCGCTTGGTATTAATTTAGCAAATCCATATATGTTTGTCTCCTAACAAAATATAAATTCATAAATAAATTGAGAATCATTGTTCTAGAATTTAAAAAAAAAATCAGTTTTTTAGAAAAATCCTTTCGATAACTTAAAGTTTATTTAATTAAATTCATGCTTATTTAACGTGTGGATTTAATGACATGAAAACCTTATTATCTAACAAGTTATATTCCTAAAATATCTTTTAAAAATCGATTTTTAAGAAACAAAAATATTTTTGGAAAATCTACGATTTTCCCATTTCTACGGACGATTTATAGACATACGGAATTTTCCAAAAAATTTCCTTAGTGCGTTATAATAATCTAATTACGCAAAATTGATTTCAAATGGGTGAGACATATCAATTTCCCAAAATTGTTAAAAAATCAACCTCTAAATTTTGATAGTAATTTCCGTGGTGCGAAATTTTTAAATCTCCACTTTTCAAAAAAATATCTATAATTTCTTGGAAGATTGTGTATTTCAAAATTTCTCTTCCGGCTAATTTAGGAGATGGCTTAAGACAGCTTATATCATAGGTATCTCCAGAGGAAGGTGGATGAAAATGATATGAAAATATTTTTGCTTGTAATGTTCAGTGGTTTTTGGGTCGAACAAATACGGGTTTTCGAAAAAATTTTCTTCGGAATTTGGAAAATCTAATTACATAGAATGATTGTCAAATTAATGTTTCCCTCTCCAATCCTCTTTGTAAAGGTCCGTCTCATTCCAAGCAATGAACAATTAGGTTTGGTTTCAAAAATTAGGTTAGGAGGATCAAGATCGGTCTTTTCTAAACCAAATTTTAAACCAAATTTAAGTATTGGTCTTTTGATACTTAAAATTGGTGGTCTTTTTTAATTAAGTAACGGACGGTTTAAGGTGTGGTTTTCAGATAACAGTCTTTGAAATGGTCGGTCTGGCAATTTTCTTTTGATGTAACATTCTTTTCGATTTTTTTTCAATTTTTCCACACGGAAGACAATTGAACTTTTTTATAGAAATATTTAATAGTTAGAAGGTAGGATATTTCGGTTTTATTTTGGATATTTTTGCTTGAAAATTTGGATCAAAATCGAAGAATTTCCAATTTATTAAGAGAATATTCCGAGAAATTGTGTTACTCATGAGACTGTCAGAAAAATTAAATAATTTAAGCCGAAAAAAGAATAAAATCAAAATTTCAAAATTGGTTAATTTTTTCGAAAACATTTTTAATTCGGTAATTGCTTAAAATATTTGTCCATCACTAGATTAAAAAACTGTTAGAAAAAATGTTTTGTAAAAATTCTTGGAATTTTGAATTTTCGACCGAATTTATTGAATTTCTGACAAGTCGATTTGTAATAACATTTTAGAAATATAAGTTGCGAAATGCGACTTAAATTATCTCCTATTCGAGATAGAAAATAGAATTTTAAAACTTTTCTGAAAATTATACCCGTTTTTCAGAAAAGTATCCATCCATTGTATCGATCACCATAAAATCAGAGAGTTAAATTTTTGTCAATGCCTCTTTTACAATTACCTCACTATACCCGTAGGTTTAATTCTACATATTCAGATTATCTTATCCTACTAACAAATTTCCCAGAAATTTAGGTTTTTAACCACAGACAAATTCAAAAATTGAATCCAAAATTATTTTTGTTTTTAACTTCCGGACCGACATGAACAAATACAGAATTTTCTAAAAATTATTTTCGGAACGGGTAATATTAAATAAGTAAAAGTTATTTACCGGAAATTTAAAAAACATCAACCTCTGATTTTTGGAGGGGGTTCAAATGTGGCTGAAATATTATATTTTCATTTTTCAAAAAAAGTTTGCATATCTTCCTACAAAATTTAAAATTTGAAAATTTCAGTTCGAATTTATTTAAGGGATAACCTAATAAATTACAAACCTTAAGAGGGTATTTATCCCTCCAGAATTCGTAATTAGGTAATTAAGGTTGATATTTGAAAATATTGAAAATGATCCTTGTATAAGAGAAGCGAATCGGTTAGAGAAAGTTTATCGGAATTTTTATTGCTAACAAAATTGAAAAATAGCTTAGCTGAAAATATAACCCTAATTACTTTTGACACTGTATAATAAATTTTGAAAACTTTGATGTCATTATATATTTTCTAACACAGTGGCGTGCAGTCCAATGCGCCTAAGGCACAAAGTACACCTTCTGAAATATGGCCCAACTAGATAAAATATCTTATTAAAACTTTATCGATTAAAACAGTAACAAATTTTTATGTCTACAAAATACTATGCCAACCAATACTCAAATTATTTTATTTTTCTAACTATGTACCCACTTATTCCTTAGTTCAACTGACTATTCTCGACTTTGTTAAGGCATTTACCCTGCTTGTGCACCGCTGCTCTTTATACTCATGTATTTTTTAATAAAAATCGATTTAATTTTAGTAAATTTATGATTTTATTTTTCAAAATATTTTAAAAATCTACCCCAGAAAATCGATAAGATTATTGGAATTGTAAGAACACAAAATGTTGACGTCTTTTTTAAAACAGAACTTTTGGGACAACTGCTCAAGGTTTTTACTTTGCTCGACATTAATCTTTTTATCAAATCCAATTCAAGAAATTGAAAAATAATTTTTTCTTATCGATTTTCTAGAAAATGGTAATTTTTTATTTCCATCCCTTATGACAACTTGTAATTTAAGGGGTTTATTATTCGCAACAAATTTTTTATACGATTTATTCTCTGACTCCTTACGGTCATTTCCTCATTTCCATTTTAGCCATTTTCCTTCCGGGAAACTACCAAAAAAATCCGATCTGATATCTAATTTCTGGGATCTACTAAGTAATAAGGAAATTTGATGCTAAATTTAACGTAAGGGTACAGTGAGGAGCACCTGGTTTTAGGACGATCCATATATAAAAACAAGAAAAAAGCGGATACTCTTCAGGAAAGTGAATATAATTTCCCAGAAATTATTAAATTTGGAAATTTTGATATTGATTCGAATAGGATGACTTGAGTCATCTACCAATACCTTCCATTGTTCATTTAATCATCAACTTCATCTATGAACAATATCTACGAAAGCTTACCAAAACCATTTAATTAAAATTTATTTATATTTAATTTATGGTTTACTTTTATCTGACTGATTAATTCTAATCAAATCTAAAAAATTTCCTACAAAAGCTTTTCGAAAATTTAAAAGCTCAAATAGAGCTTTTAGTTTGGATAATGAACTGTTGCATCTAAATAATTTCCTCAAAAGGAAACTCTATGAAAGTCCCCAAAGCTTAAAATTAAAAATTTGTTTGATCTATTTTGATATCGTAGGATTCGGGCCGATCTACCATCATCCGCAACCGGGAAAATGGATAAAATATCTTATTAAAATGATTCATTTGTAATGACACCTTATAGTATGTAAGAAAATTTGTAAAACGGCAGGCAATGCGAAAATCACAATCACACACTAGTAATTTTAAGTAAAGTTAAATTGTTCCAGTCATACAATTCGACGAATACGTTTACAAAAAGAGTTGTTTAGAGTTTCGCATTGCCCGCAGTCGTGCTCTATATAATATTTTATAAACGATTATCTAAGTTGAGAATAAAAAACCAAGTAAAATAACTGCTTGTTATCATTTCAATTTTTTTGAGGGTTTCCCAGTCAGGCGACGACCCTTTAGTTATAAGAAGTCATACGCATTTCACTCTGATAATACGCGTTTTTCATGAGAATAATTAAATTGAAATCTAATCTAAAATGTCCATATAAATCCTCCGAAAGCTTTCCAAAAACATAAAAGCTCAACGAAAGCTTTAATTTACAAATCTGAAATTATAATTCTGCACGCCGCTGTTCTAACAGTACAGCCAAACAATCATAACAATCAATGGTTCTTTTACGGAAGAGTAAAAGCAACATTGTCAATTTCGTCTCAAATCAAATCCAAGTATACATTGTAAGATGAAATTTCATAACAATCGTTATGATGATCGTTTCCAATTAATGATTATTTTATTATTTTATTAATTTTATTCTCATTTATTACATGTTTGTAGTTTCCCTCAATACATTTACCATTACACAAACAATCAATAAAATTATTATTTAATATTAAATATATAAGAAACAGTAAAAATTCTGTAATAAGTTCTTATAGTTAAAGTAAAGTTAGATACGAAAATATTTATAATATAATAATTATTTTCCCAGCACAGCTGGATATTTTTTGCGCAAACTATTAGCGTTTTCTACATTGAATGTTTTATAAAGAAAACGATTTTTTTCTTTCATTCTTTAAGAAAAAGAAAAGTAAGATGAGAGAGAATTAAATTGAACGACGCCCTAGAAGTCCATTCTTACCGGCACGTAAATACAATTTAATTTGATTGATTGAACTACTATCTTTCCGTTCCAAATTATTACCTTGCATTCGCTACCGGTATACTGTTCGCTATATAATATACAAAGTTCACAAAGTGGATACAAATAATCTGGATTTGACTATTTATGGACTCTTTTACTAAATTTTCAGCTGACTTTTGGATATATAAAATTTTACAAGCCTTTAGGGGAAGGATGCGCTAATTAATTTTACAAAATTTTTTCCAATCTCAGTCCATTCAATAAAATAAAGATGAACCGAAAATTTCTTAGTTTTTTTTACTGCGATGATAAAACAAATAAATTAATTGCCCTAAAAAAATATATGCTTGAATTCATGTATCCATAATATATTTAGAACATAACCATATGCATAAGTAATGTAATAAAAATGTTTATTCGCCGTTTGCCATAATAAATGTACGGGAAACCCCCTCGAGCGGGGCAACGCCCACAGCTCACACTCAAAAACCATAGTTATTATGTTGTCATCATTATATTTCTATATATACCAAATACACACGTACATTACATTTCATTCGATTGTAATGATGATGGTGTAAGTTTTATACATTCCTTTCCATCATTTCAGGGGGATTTTAATAATTTAGCGGTATGAAAATGGGTAATTGATAGTCTCTGTCTATATTAGGAAATTATAATTCTAATAATAAAAATTGGCCGAAAATTATATGGTGTCAAAAGAGCCGATAGCAGGCCATTGTATGGATGTAATACGAAAAAATCAAGTTGAAAACTTAATTATTAATGGATATGGAAATTTTTAGGTGGATTTCGCATGTGATTTCATAATTAAATGAAATTGATATTATATTTCGTTATAATCTACTGCTAATATTATTAGTAGTTTTTAGAATTAACGGAAAAAAATATATTTTGTTGAGAATGTTAATTAGAATAGAGATTTATCGCGGTTATAATGATTATTTATAATTATTAGACAAACATTCCTTGCTCGATACGGTCGTTATTGAAGTACATTACGTAGTGCCATCGAATATCCTTTATTTAGGATATTTATAATAGAACACAAAAGACTGTTTATAAAATAATTAAGCCTATTAAATCCTCTTCAAAAACTCTATTTTCCAACATCGGAAAATTCTCCCCCAATTTTCGAGAAAATATCCAAACAAATAAAACTTTTTCCATAAAATTTTCCGATTATGGAGAAAGAACATTCTCCGAGATCATGGATATACTTATTTTTATGGTTCATGGACCATTTCATCACTTAAGGGGATGCATATGGTAGAACAACTTCAGATCAAAATACAGATTTTTACTCACCTTTGATTAACCGGTAAAAAAACCGATGAAAGGGAAAATTATTCTGGAAATGGAAATTTATTATATTTCGATTTATATAATATTATACCTACCTTTTGTCCTTGTTTAAAAGGGATCAACCCCCTGAAATAATTTAATTTTCTGATATTAAATGGGAATAGAGTTTTAATATAAATATAAAACGAGATCGGACTGTTTACATGTATAGTATATTCACATATACACAAGAAAACATTTTATATTTCCATCCATATAATGTCCTTTACACAATCGACAATCGAGGATATTAGAAAAGGTGCAACAATAAACACTCAACTGTAGCAAATAAAATATACAGTACAGAGGTTAACTTCTATGGTTGTATTTTCAATTTTGAGTGATCTTCAGTATAAAAAAAATTCAAAACTAATAACAATTGGGAGGGTTTCCCATTCTCTTTTAAGGACCTTAAAAGGGATTGATAAATAGTTCTTATTACTTCACACATCATCAAAAATTATATTACCCATTTATTAGTATGGTCCATGAGTTTGATGATAGTCTATTGTTCTCGGATGAATTATGAAGGATTTTTTTTATTTTATATATTTATAAGTAATGAAAGGATACACTTATTAATCTATAGAATTGTTTGATTCAGAGACATATGCGAATTTTTTTAAAATACATATTTAATATACGGATTTTCGGATAAAAAATGGCAGATATTTGTTGTTAAAAAATGGTGCTTTAAATATATAACGATCAGGGATGGGTCGATGGAGAATTAGTATTATTAATATTTATCTATACATATGTATATTGCTGTCTTCAGAAAATTGATGAGATTGTAGGATTAAGAATTGTAGGATTAAATTAAGAAACGTAGAATTAATATAAGCATTTCATTAAAATTAAGATTTGAAAATAAGCATGTAGTTTTTTATTATAATCTAAGGAAAGGGTCGGTAACCTATGACCCGCGGGTCACCGAGTCGCCCATTTGATAATTTCAAGGGATCCACTTGAGTTCTGAGAAAAAATGTAAAATATAAACAGACAAAAATCACAATTGACCAAACACTAATTATAAATCTCAACAAAATCGTAACCAATTTTTATTGGTGCAAATTTCTAACCCAAATTACGTTTCTTTTTTGGGAAAATTTGAAATTTTGTTAAAGGATCGTATCGGGATAGAAAATTGATTTTTAAACGTTAAAATTAAATTCGAAACGTACAGCTTGTGCTTTTAATAGCTTGAATAAGCTTTCTGTCAAAATTTCATATTCCATTTCAATTTAATAAATCGGATAAAAATTCGATTCCAAATTATCTAAAATAAGATTTTAATTTTAAGCTTTCGAGGTTTTAAAGGCTTTATTTTGGAAAAAAATTAAATTTCGTTATAGAATCGTTGTTTGGATAGAAAATGGATTTTAAAACGTAAAAAATAAAGGTTCGTAAAATTAAGCTTTCTGGAAGCTTTTAAGTTTTTGCAGAGCTTTTGAACGAAATGTTTAGTTTTGATATCTATGTATTTTTCTTCAACTAATTTAGAAGCTTCCTGCGTCATTAAATTTTTTTTATCCGAAAAAAATAATTGGGAAATCCGGATCAAATGTCGCGATGTCCGATATACGAATTTCTCGGTGAGAGCCTTTATGAATTTTTGATTTTTCTTAGACAAATTTCAACTATTCCGAAATATTTAATTTTTGCATTTTTACCTAACTGTTAAAGCAACTTTCTGCGTTTTTACATTTTTTTCGACCGAAGAAATCTGCATACAAATTCTCCACATCTTTTGGAGACGTTGACCGTACGCCACTGCTCCACATTAATAATTTGATCCCGCATTTAAGCAGGGGAGGATTTGGAGGGGGGCATCATATTCACGATAGAAGGCTCTTAAAAATGAAAGTACCACAGACCCGAAACGTTGGTTGGTTGGTTGGTTTCGACCCGCAGCCTAGAAAGGTTGCCGACCATTGGTCTACGGTAGGGTATAGTTTCTAAATAATATTTAAGAAGTAAATTAGGACTTTGAAAATAAAGCATTTTTTACCAAAATTAAATAAATATAATATATGAAAAGTTTGCGTCTATTATTCGTTCGCCCCCCCCCCCTCCTCAAGAATTTCTTGAATTGGCGCCAGTGTGTCCAAGAACTCAAGTATCAGCCATTTTTACAATGACGACATCGCTTAGTTGTTATGTTACAGCTTGCGGTGCCATCTACAGAATCACAGATTGCCATGAAGAAATCTGAAATAACTAGAATCCCTTGGGTACATTCTTTATTTCAATGTGTTCCTTGTGATGCACATGGTAAAATTATCATGAGATCAATGACGGTATATCTGATATCAGTCGGCGTAGGAATAGCTGGTAAAAGATAAAAAATTCCGGAAAGCCCGAATAAAATTCGATATTTTTTAGAGAAAATATTTAAATAATATTTGGAATAGTAAGGAGTCGGCTTTGGAAATATAAAAATTTGGAATAAATGGGGAAATTGGAAAAGTCTAAGAAAGTCCTTAAAAAGTCTTAATTAATTTAATTAAACTAATTAACTAATTAACTAATTAACTAATTAACTTAATTAATTTAATTAAATAAATTTTGAACAATTCAATTGAAATAATTGATAATTTCTATTTTATTATATAAAATTACAAAAGTATTAATTTACTGTGTATTAGACAGATGTCACCAATAGCTTAAGGGGGTCACTTCCCCAACCATTTTCCATACAAAATACCTGATTTTCATGCACCTTTTTTTAGAAAACTACTGGGCCGATTTCTCTGAAATTGTGTACACATGTTCTTACCTCCAAAGTAAACCTTTTAAGTAGAGGAAATTTCCATAAGTTGAGCGGTGAGTTTTTTAAAAATGTAAGAAGCTCGTAAAAATTTTCATTTTCTACATACATTTCTATTTTATATGTATGTATACATACATACATACATTTCTAATTTCGTGCTATAATTCAGAATCCAATTAATATTTTTTTTCCTCTGCTTAAAAGGTTTACTTTGGAGGTAAGAACATATGTACAAAATTTCAGAGAAGTCGGCCAGTAGTTGTAGAAAAAGGTACATGAAAATCAAGTTTTTTGAATGGAGAACGACTGAGGAAGTGACCCCCTTAAGTGCTATTTACTAATTGTAATTAATTAGTGGAAATATGAACTGAAGTAGGTTTCATGCCGCCATATTGAAAATCATGATATGACCGGTTGAGAAAAAGTGGTGCTTGGCGGCCTAGTAGTCTAAATGGATAGGGCATCCGTACTAGATATATGGAAGATGTAGGTTCGAGTCCCACCTAGTCCGAAACAAGACCTTACTTTTTCTCAATTTTCAGAAGCGGTAAATTATTCCTGATCACATTATATTTGTGTTAAATAATTTCTACTCGTTTAAAGTCATTTCCCCATTAAGGTGATTTTCAATATGGGGACATGAAACCTTCTACTACAGTTCATATTTCCCCTAATTAATTACAAAAGTATTGCCTAAAATTATAAATAATGATTGAATTATCTAATTAAATAATTTGTATTATTCTTTTCTGCCCGCTTCATTAGAGACTTCCAAAGGCATCTTCAGATACCTAAAACTTGGTTACGACATACATTTAGACCGGATGGAAGGACCTGTATCACTGGAACGGTCAAGAATAGAACTAATCGAAATTATTACGATTTTCTCAAAATAATCGTTAGATAATTTATTTCCAATTATTTCAGATTTACCTACGTAAAGAATATCCGTACAAAATTTCAGGCTGAACTTTCAAAATTGGCAGAAGGGACCCAATGCTTTTTCGCAAAAAATTGAAAAATTGGAAATTTTTCTTTTTGCCAACTAGAATCATAGCGTTTGCACGAATATGCAATTTAAAATGATATTAGGCAATTCCCAATGTAAAATCCCTATATAAATTTGTTTCCACCTTTTTTTCGAACTTCTGAATTAAATTTCTCTAAAAACTTTAAGAAAAGTAACCATAATAATTTAAAGCAAATATAAATTCTCGTTTAAATTTATATATATTCTAGGATAATTTCCTACACATTTTATTTGAGAAATTGTCTGGTAATCGATATTGCACACACCTCTGCAACTGAATTCTGACAATTTATAAACCTATTGAACATTCCCTCTAATCGATATGAGATTATGTTTCGTTGAAGTGAGAATTAGTGAGTTGCAAAAGTTGTTTTGCACAATACTGTTCGTTGGCTTGGTTGACTCATTATAATTTAAAATCTTTCTAACCGTGAGATGAATTTTTGATTTCAAAATTGCATTAACGACAGTTAGTCCAAATTGGCTAAACTTAATTTGTCTAGATAGCCAATGATATAAGTTGTCAGACTAATTTCAGGGTTTTGCAACTAAAAATTAGGGTTTCCAGGAGAAAATTATTTGAGCGGATTACGAGTTTATGTTAGGAAAATTGATTAATTCCCAGTATATATCTTTTGTCCAATTTGATTAAACCTAATTTTTACAAATAGCTGCTGAGCTTAATTATCACACTAATTTCAGGGGTTTTCGAAATAAAAAATAATTTGACCGGATTAAAACCTTATTTTTAGACAATTTATAATTTTCCATTAAGTTGATGGCTGAACCTAATTTTTCTGGTTAAGTTAACTCATTTCAGGGTTTCGAAATTATTTGGACGAAGTCTATGCTTATTACACCATTCCTATATGAAGCGAAGTACGCGCACCCATTTCAAATAAATGTTTGCTAAAATTGCGGCTTTTAAATTATTGCCTAACTAATTTCTAACTTAGTTTTTAGTCGGTTATCTCAATTCAGAGATTCCGCAATATTTCTGTTTAATGCTAAAAACTACCGCCCCTTTTTATTTTTATTTACTGTAGATTTCTAGTTCTAATTTTAATCCCGATTAAACTCGACCAATTTTTATGAATTTCTTGAATATCACCCAACTTGCAGTGCCACGAGATAACACTATTGCAGCACTATTCGCTATAACATAAGAAATTCAAGTGAGTTAGGATTTTTGAGACCTTAGCAAGCTTGTAGAAAATAACTGCTTAAAAATCACAAAATTACTGTATTTAGGAAGAATTCTAGAAATTTAATTAAATTGGGAAAAAATTACTAAATTGGGTAAATCAGATTTTTAAAATCGTAAATTATCGTCAAATTCTGAAAATTTAATTTATAAAAATCGTCAACTTAATGAATGATCGTCAGTATGTCTTTATCTCAAGGA
>JANTOP010011118.1:0-31947 GCA_027564815.1 Symmerus nobilis | reverse complement strand
TTACTTTCTTTGTTATTTACCAGAAAATAATTTTGCGTAATTATATTTTCCTAGCCCGGAAGAAAATGTTTGGAAAATTCTATACTTGTACAGAGAGCGGTCCTATTAAAAAATTTAAAAAATTTTAAATAAAAAATATAATTTATTCGAAAAAAATTCCGAAATTATTTCATCGATTTTTAGGGTCATTTAAAAAATATAATTTGTTAGACAACCCCTTAAGGTTTATATATCATTTGCTCTATTAAACCATTTCCTAGATAAATTCGACCTGAAATTTTGAAATTTGAAGTTCTGCTGGAAATTATGATTTTTTTTGGAGAATCGATCATTGACTTTTTTTATGTTATTTTAGGCTTATTAAAAATATAAGTTGTGAGGGGACCTCTTTGAACGTATTATATCGACGGATCCCTCTAGTTATCCTCTATTTGAATCTATTTCAAAATTATAACTTTTTAATTTTTCCAAAAAATTATGACTGCGCTCCTGAAAAGTTACGGTTTTTTAAGCACACTTTATATCAACCGCCCTAAAATTAGATGGTTGATTTTTTGAAAACATTTGTTCTACAATTTTCTCACTATACCCTTTGTTTTAATTTCTCAATATTATCAAACTTTCGGATTCCTTATTAAGTTTTTCAAGCAGTCAACAAAAATTGATCGCATTTTTGCAAGAAAGTGTTGAAGACGGAAGACCACATTCGGGTCCCATTGTTATACTCTTATAAAGTTTATTTTCCTGAAACCTCAAAATTTATCAAATATTTTTTTAAAAATTCAATACATTTTCTGAGAATCCCAAAATATTGCGTTTGTAGATTAATAATCCTTCTTCTATCTATTGTATACGTTCTATATTGAGAAGAAGAGAAAAATTGTTATTAATAAGATTACTTTCAATATAGACATCTGTAGAGATTTTTGCGACCCTTAACCATTCAATATGCCGGAAATGTCATTTGTTATTTCGGAAAACGTGATCGAACATTCTCTTTAATATTTTTAATAATTTTTGTGTGTTTCACGTGTGAAATAAAATCAACAGGTAAGTGTTTTAATAAAGAGATGTCTTGTGCATGCAATGGTCAATTTGGTTTGGGGGTGGTGTTCACGGTTTAGGAATCATCGTGATTTTTCCGAGAAATTCGGCTGTGGGGTGGAAGAGCCAAAAGGCAAAAAAGCGGGCAAAAAAAAAACGAGAAAAGGAAAAAAAGCAGGAAGAGACAGCCTGGACCAAGTGGCGTTAGACCAGCACGCATGCTGCCCAGACGACCGACTTTCAAACACGGTTCCAGTGAATCATCAGATTAATAAAATACAGGATCAACGTTCAAAATAATAAATTCTTGTCGTTTTCTTCTCAAAAAATATTTATTTGCCTTTTGCTATTTACTATTTTCTATGATTTCCCAGCCAAAAAAGGCTCTTTCGCCCCACCTGGTTGCCGCTTCGAAGGGTCTAGGACAATGGCTGTAGCCCAGAATCTAGAAGAGATAGGAAGTTGCCTATTTCGAAAAATAGTGACCAAAAGATTAGATTATATTTTCCTCGAAGAACGGAACTTCATATCTCTTCTAGATTCTGAGCTAGAGATCAAAATGTGCAAAAGTGGCTCTTTCGCCCCATTCTACTTTACTATTTAATCATTTAAATATTTCTAGCTAATATTAAAATTTGGCAAAGGAATTACTGAAAGATTGAAGTTATCTAAATAAAAACCAAAAATATTGGAAAAAATACCTTTTCCTGTAGTAATTTTCGGTTACTGTGATTTGTTAAAATTTGGCATTAATTTGGTAGGCGCTAAATTCAATATCAATGGTCAGTCATACAGTTTTATTATCGAGTTTAAAATATTAAGCAACAATTACAATTCATATTCAATTCAATTTTTCATATTTAGAAAACGATGAGAAAAAATCGGATGTCAAAAAGCTGACTGATTTAAGGAAGCTTCAGGATCATCGCCATTATCCTCTTATCTATGTATATACGTATATTTTTTTTTTATACAGAATATCATTCTGTTGAAAAATAGCTTTTGATAACAGAGAGGAAAAAATCAGAAAAAAGAAAAATTTGATAATAGACAAGAAAAAAAAAATGATAAAATGATAACACAAATGTCCCTTCTGGTGATTTTGATTCCATAATACAGAAATATGTATCTTGCATAATATACCAACCAGAACAAATCCTGACAATTGTGTATACACTGTCACCGTCAAATAGTCCCAGAGGTGTGGTTCGCAGTTTATGTTATCTGGTACGTGAACGATGAAGGAAAAAAAAATGAATGAAAAAAAGAAAATTCATCCATTTTCATATTTTTCATTTTTTTTTATCCGGAAAATTTTCCACAATATTTTCCCAGACCAGACCATTTATGAACGATGGAAAAAAAATATATATTGTATAAAATAATCGCCTCTCCATTATGGGTGCAATTTATAATAAAAACAAAAAGGATCCCCCAAAAAACAATGGGATACAAATTTTCTTTTAATAAAAAAAAAATACAATTTTCCAGAGATTATGGGACCACCCCATTATTGCTACTGATAACAAATTCCCTTCTTTTTTTTTGAATATTTTTTAAACGGGGTGATTAAATTTTTGGAACATTACCAGCGGTATTAATAAGCGTTAAAACAATCTGTTAAGGGGAGTGTTAAATTATTAAACAGAAAATTGGGATCAGTGACCAACCAATAGATGAATGACTTTAAAAGATAAATGATTTGGAAGTAGGATTATGAAAAATATTAAAATTCAAATGGGATCCGTAAAGCTTACCAGCCAACGAAAATTACTTACCAACTAACCCTTCCGGAAATAATGTAGCCAATTGAAAGGAAATTAAAAAAAAATTATTGTACTCGAGGACTGTTTTGTTCCAATTTTCTCAATGAAATGAGGTAGAATTTATAGTAAACTTTTCTTTTAATTTGTAAACAAAATTTCCATATTTTCGAAATATATACCTAATAATAATAAAATGAGGCATGAAAATGGAAAAACATTGTGCTCGGTAGACATAACATATGAGCAATATTGCACAATGCAAAAATCATTGGTATTGCAGATAATGGTTTTGGCGTGTATGTGGTACATACTCGTACAAATCATTGTGCAATGTTCAATACATTAAGAATGTATATCCCATTTATTGGATGGAACAATATCTGCAGCATGTTTATACAACAAAAAATATGTTTCATATATGAAATATCTCTTATAGTTTCATCCCATGTTTTTATCCAGACTCTTCTTACTACATATTACCCAACCATACCATTTAATATCATTTAGCGGTAGTGTAAATAGCCTATAACATAATGCTAGAATACATGTATTGTTTTCCTATTGTTTATTAAAGAGATATACGGCATGTTTGAGAAATACCTACTCGTATTGTACGTACTATTCGTACATACTTCAGAATAAAAAAACAAGTATGAAAGATGAGGATATGTTATGGCTACTATGTTGTTCTTTGTTCTTATAACCATAAACCATGAATGGTAAACATACTCATTTTCAATCCGCAATATTTTTTAATATAAATACAGATTGATCAATGACCTGATGTTCATGTGTTAACCGGTCATTTACTGAGATAACCAGTTCCTTGGATTTAAATTTCAGAAACTTCATAAAGATCGAAACAATTTGTGAAAATCAAATTTAGGAATTCAAACGACCTTAAAATAGTTAAAAAAACGACCTATCAAAGTTGGGCAAATTTCTTCGAATGAAATTTTCTTCAAAAGTAAAAATTGTTATTTTTTATTATGTTGAAAGTAAAATTAAATTTAGATTGAAATTTGGTGCCGAAATTTTTTTGTGCGTAATTTTTTCCCTGAGTGTAATCGATTTTTCTTCCAAACTTAAAAACGGGGATTTTGATTTCTTGAAGGGAATATTTTTTTATATTTCTAAATTAGGCTATTCTATGAATGAAATTTCTAGTTGCGAAAATGATTTTTCTTTGTAATCTAATTATAATATAAACGCTTCGAGTAGTAATTATAATTCATTATAGTTAATACCTGTAATTATTACCGAGATTCAACACTCATATTAACGAAAATATACATCATAAACCTACCCATAATGATGAATTGAACAGGTTGATATTTCTCGGATAAAACATCTTGAAATTGAAGATAATAATTTTTAATTATAAATATAAATAAACTGTGGTTAGACGTTGAAATTTGAAACTTATTTCTGCAATTTCAAACGTTTCGTCTTACCACAAAATAATGTCTTTTTAACATAAAATCGATTTTCAGATGAGGTATATAGTTTACTCGTTGGATGATAGGAAAGAAAAGTTTATTCATCTTTTATTAGGATACGTGTTATTTGTATAAAGTTAAGGAAAAGGTAAAGTTTCTCTTCTTGAATTACAGAAATATTATTTTAACTAATTTAATTAATGAATGATTTTCAATAAGAATTGTAAGCTAATAAGCATGCATCGTGTATAACTATTCCATCTACATTCTTTAATTTCAAGAAAAAGTTTAAGATATTTCTTTGTCCAATTTAATTATGAGACGAACATTTTCACCAAATTTATTAACATTATCAGAAAAGGACTTGAGACTACAATATAATTAACAGCAAATTCAGAATAAAGATCAAAGTAATTTGATTTGCTCTTAAAACTTAACAGAACACCTCTGTCTGCTATTCTTTCAATTTGCAATATTAAACGACAGTCTTGTTAAATTCGTTTATTTTCAAGGGACTTTCTATGACTTTTCTTTATTGAAACTGTCTAACAATTTCGCAAATATAATTTAATTGATCATTTCATATTCACGAATTATAAGGATTTGTACATTTATATAATGTGGTCAGTGGCGTGCAGTCTAATGCACAGGAGGCGCAGAGCACACCTAAAATATCAACAAAATCGTAACCAATTTTTTATTGCTTCAAATTACTTACTACAATTATTCTATTTAATAACTTTGAATAATTTTAACAAATTATTTTTGATTGAATTATGAGGCGGAAGTGAAATTACTGAAAAGTCTTTAAGAAAGTTCCACACGTTCGGCGAAAGCTTTTAATTAAAATAGTTTTTTTTTGTCAGCATATCAACAGAATCTAATTGTTCACCCAATAATTAAATAAAAACTCTATGATGAAATTAAAAGCGCTAAGAAAGCTTTATATTTCGCTTTAAAAGTTATACGTTTTAAAATCTATTTCTTATTCCCATAATTCAATGTTATTGGAATTTAAAATTGTCTGAAAAGAGCTTCAAGAAACATCCAAAAGCTTTAAAATAAAATATTATTCTGGTAATTATCAACTTTATTTTATCTCCCGATAAATAAATTTAAATAAAATCAGAAACTTCCGCTAAAAAAGATTTTCGATATCGTTAAAAGATTTTCAAACGTAATTAAGCTTTTGTTGAGCTTTTAATAGTTTGTATAAGCTTTCTGCGTGACTTCCATTTTTCTTATAAATTTAATGAATAGGATAAAAATCCGATTTAAAATTGTTTAAATTGACATTTTAATTTAAAGCTTTCAATGAGCTTTCGAGATTTTTGAATCGTTTTTTGAGAGAATTTGTATTTCGGGAAAGGACGTTATTTAGATAGAAAATAGATTTTAAGACGTAAAAAATTAAAATCGAAGCTTAAATCTTTCTTTGGTTTAAGAAAGCTGTTGGTGAAAATGTCATATTTTATATAAATTAAATGAATTGAATTAAAATTAGGTTCCAAAGTATATAAAATCATTATTTAATTTTAAGCTTTTAATGAGCTTTCAAGATTTCTAAAGCTTTATTTTCGAATAAGTTGAAATTTCGTTAAAGGGCCGTTATCTGGATAGAAAATAGATTTTAATATATACAAAATTAAGTTCGAAACGTGAGCTTTCGTTAAGCTTTTAATAGTTATGATAATTCAATATTTCATTTCAATTTAATGAATCGCATAAAAATTGGATTCCAAATTATAAAAAAGACATTATAATTTTAAGCTTTCAATGAGCTTTTGAGATGTTTAATCTTTTGTTTGCATTTTATTTCTTTCCGAAATATTTAATTTTTGCATTTTTACCTAATTGTCAAAGCAACTTTCTGTGTTTTTACATTTTTTTTTCCGGCCGAAGAAAATATTCGGCATGCATTCATTAGTAATAGCACATAGCACTGTGGGTAATATTCTCTGAATAAAGCAATACGCGTCTGATAAAGGCTGTAACAATTAGTTAAGGGGTCATAAAATTTGGCATACCGACCGCACGCCACTGAAAGAGGTAATCAAATCCCATTGAAAATACTGACGGTGTTAAATTTCGTACAAATCCTAACACTTGTCTAGTTATCAGGATGTACACTGTCTTCTTAAGTATTTGTAAAGCTTTAGAATTATTTATTTGATGTCTACCACTAACCGCATTATTGAAATTGCATACATTTCGAAAATGCAAAATATTTAGCATGGGTGCTATATGCTAGGAATCGTAGAAAGATTGGAGGACATAGTTAAATTGGATGTGGTTTGAGAGAAATGCATCCGGTTAGATCTTGAATTAGATATGCCAGTCAAGACTAAATTCTATTTTAGCACACTCATTTCTACTGGAAATTTACATTTTATGATAAAGTATGTGATGACATAACGAGATCTGAATAACAAAAGGAAACTTTCTTTCCTAATATGTAAAATATATAAAGGATGGGATTGATGGGATTGAATACTCGGTATCAGTAGAATAGGAAAACCAAAAAAAAAAAAAAACTTTAAGGATAAATCAACAAAACAATGATTCTACAAGATTATTCGGTATGAAGGAAGAAAGTGAAAGCCATTGTGCAATAAGCAAATAAAATATTGTTTTCTTTATAAATAAAAAATCCCGGAAAATTCAATACTTTTACTATCCGGATGGTATAATAAATCTCTACCTGTCCAAATTCGTATTTTATTGTGTAAATATTACTTAGGGGTTGATCATCTATTTTTAAGTAGAATTGAAAGGAGTTTTTGGATCCTGTGATATATCAACGAAAATGATTTCTATTTTCATATATACAATGGAATGTATTCAATATAGTTTTCGTAGTCTTTTTAAGGGATGAAATTATTTGGGTACAGACAGATTATAGGACTGGAAATGGGTCAGATGTGGGAGGTTTTTGGGAAGTTTTCTATTATTGCTGTCTATATTTTACGATGTTGCGGAGAGATTTATTGATTTCTGAGGAGAATTTAAATAATTTATTTGTTTCGTTCTCAAATTGAATTTATAGATTAATTTCAGTCATATAAAATCAGATGTAAATTCTCTACGACCTTGAGTTGGATCATCATCATCCTTGCTTGAGTTGGATCATCAAGGAATTATTTTCATTAAATATATTGCTGTTTATTTTATATTATAAGGAATTATATTCAATTTAATACTAAGAAAGACACAAACGAGAAAATATAAAATTTAAAAGGAATTTATCGCCCTTAAAATTAGTAAATATTTATAAGATTATCGAATATTTATCATGATAATTAACCATGCATTTTTATAATTAGAAAGTAAGAATAGAAAAATTGTACAATAAGAAATAAATCTTTATTAATAAACCTAATCAGCATATTGTTTAATTATTGGGTCGTTCGGAAAATGATTTCGTTTTTTCTCAACAAAGGACTTAATTGTATTTTTTCATAGCCAATCAGCATTTTCGGCATATTTTACTTCTTTACTATCGAAAAGGTAAAAATGCTGTTCAAGCAAGAAAAAAATTATCCGATTTGTATGCAAAAGATGTATTAAGGGGTTATATACAGTTAGAATTTTCAAAAAAGCGATTTTTTTCATTTTCGTAATGTACATAAATACAACCGCGGCAGTTGGTATTAGCCACACCCTCAAGTGTGAAGAATACTACACATAGAATTAAGTTAGCACCAAGTTCTCTTGTATAAATGATTTTTATTCAAAGTTTAAATTATTTAATACATTTTTAATATTTCGTCGCTCCCTCCTTTGCCTTTAATACAGCTTTTGCCCTAGAGGACATCGATTGGATTAACCAGCAAACTTCACTGTAGGAACAAGGCAATCGGACCTATACTCTTCACCCATTCTTCGTCGTACGTATGTCGGACCAGGAGTTCCAAAAATCTAAATAAAAAATCAAATTTAACGTCTTTTCTCAATATTAGAATATCCTTTTATGAATTAACTATATGAAAAAAAGTAATTATAAAGAAGAATTGTTATGATGGTGTTAACTTACTAAATATTTGTTTCATCAGACCAAAGAATATTTTTCCAATCGTCATAAGTCCAACTTTGATGATATTTTGCCCATTCGAAACGTGCCTTAAGATTTTTCTCCCTGAACAAGGGCTATTTTCTCCCTTTCCGCCCTTTTAACCCAAAATCTTGAAGACTTTGCCTTACTGTTCGCGTGGAAATTGTTTTCCCGAATTCATTTTCGACTTCCGCAGCCAGTTCAGAAAATGTTTTCTTTCGATTTTTCAGGCACTTCCTCTCCAGTAATCGATCTTCTCTGGGAGTAGTAACTTTTTCCTGCCAGATTATGGACGATTTTTGAATGTTTTTAACTAGATTTAATGTTAACCTAGCGGTACTCCTTGCACACTTCACATTTCTAGCGATTTCTGATAAATTTCGGTCTTGTGATTTCAGTAGCGTAATTTGATGACGCTCAAGATCCGTTAATTCGCTTGAGTTAAAGTGAGTGTTTGCAGGAATAAAATAACCGGTTCGCTCAATAGTAAATTTAAGATTAATTGCAATATTATTAGATACGGAGCTACGATTGATAAGCAGAAGGTAAAGCAGCGTGAAAGAGAGTGTAGGTGTGTATGTATGTGTGTATATTTATTTGTCTAATATCCATATTAGGCCAATTACACATGTAAGTGCACACATTTATTTTAATATTTTTACAAAATGCTGGGCTTTAGAAAATGTTATTGGGTGGCTAATACTTTCTTCCGCGGTTGCATTTAAGTACACACACAGAAAATTTCAAGTCAATCCGGTCATTATTTTCGAAGTTACACGCATATTTGTATTGACGTGTCAGAGCGTTTGAAAGTGATTTTGAATTTTAAACGCGTTTTTCTCAAAACTGTGTGTTTTTAAAGCCGGTGACCAAGATATCTCGGAACCGGCTGAACCGATCAGTCTCAAATTTTAACACAAGCTTCTTTAAGTATATTTTTTAGTAATTAATCGAAGGTTTTTTCTCACCGATAAATATTTTTTTTATAAACAATTTTTTTTTTTTTTTTTTTGTAAAGCCGCCATTTTGTCAAAACATTTTATTTTGCTTATTCCTTCGATTAATTATAAGATAATACATTTTTTTAACGAAATCCGTTTGGTTTTTTCATTTTTGATGATCCAGTCCAGAGATATCGTGGTCACCGGTCGATGCCTTTTTTGAGAGGAGCTTTTTACAAATACAAAAATGTTAAAATACAGTTAAAAGTTACCATAATATGTGTTCAAATTTTTGCATTTATAAATTTCAAAGTCTTCTCAGGAAAAATTCTTGAAAACCGCTTTTTTGGGCCTCCTGGCTCTATATAACCCCTTAAAAATACGCCAGTGCCAAAGCTGGTTTGCAAAATTTCAATCCGGCAATTTTGATGTTGAAGATGCACCACGTTCTTGGCCAGTTGATTCTGACGAAGACACAATAAAGACATTAATTGATGCAAACCGGCGAATAACAACTCTTGAGATCGCTGAGGGAATAAATTTGTCGAATTCGAAGGTTCATGATCATTTGAAACGCCTAGGTTTAAATTAGTTCCTCATATTCTTACGGAAAGAAATGTGTGCAGTGATTTGCTTCTCAAACGTCCAGAAAATGATCCATTTTTGAAACGCATCATCACCGGGGATGAGAAATGGCTTCTGTACAAGAGTAAAAACGATGAACCGGCTTAAAGTACTTCGAAAATGCCGATATTCATCAAAGAAAGGTGATACTATCTGTTTGGTGGGATAGCTTCTATCGGACATCATAACGATCAACTCTGAAGTGTACTGTCTTCAGCTGGACAAATTGAATGATTCACTTAAACAGAAAAAGCCAGAATTCATCAATAGAAAAGGCTTAGTGTTCCATTAAGATAATGCGAGACCTCATAGAAGTTTGTTAACTGGCCAAAAGATTTTACAGCTTGAATGGGATATACTCCAGATCTTGCGTCTTCTGATTATTATTTGTTTCGGTCTCTATGACGGTATTTAAACGGTAAACCTTTACTTCAAATGAGGAGGTCAAAAATCACCTGGTTCAGTTTTTTGCCAGCAAGGAACAGAAATGTTATGAGCGTGCAATCATGCTGCTGGCAGATAGATGGCAAAAGACATTGGATCAGAATGGACAATATATAATTCAATAAAATATGTATAAAAAAAACGAAATTTCTTTCCGAACAACACAATACATAAAATATATTTTCATGTTTGACTTCAGTTTCTTAAAACTAATAAATCAGCCATCGGAAAATTAAAATGGAATAAATAAAATGATAAAATGTTTAGTCAACTAAACATAACCAAAACTATTAGATTGTCCCAAAAGTTTTAGGAGCGTTTTATAAAATTTTATTTAGAACCAATTTTAAACAATTACAATGGATCATAGTCATTAATATATTCGCCATTATTTTCGATTATCCTTCTCCAACGTGGGCGTAACAGCAAAATACCTCTTCTTTAGAATTGTCGCGGTTTCTGATCGGAAAAAATTTGAATGACCTGTTGCACTTGTTCATCTTGAATGAACCGGCGTCCGCGCAGAAAATGTTCCAACGAGGAAGACATGACAATCCGATCCGAAGTATGGGGTTTTACGTTGTCCTGTTGAAAACAAATTCGACTCGGATCAATTCCTGCGTTTCGCAGAGCGATCTGAACGCAGTCTAGTTGGTTACAGTAGACCTAACAGTTGCTGGATACCACAAATGGGGCATCAATCCCTTTTTTAAGTTAATTAAATATTAATTTTCAGATTATCAAAAATATCAATTTTTATTGGCCAAATAATAAGTAACAGTTTGTTTTTTAAACTACCACTTCCCTGTGCCCCGCCCCCTCCATCCATTTCACGACTCTACCCTCTTGCTTCCATTCATTCTCTTTAACTAAACTAATTACTGATTAAAATATGTGTTCAGATAGAGACATCTACCAGCCCCTTCCAATTCAATTCGCTTGAATAATTACAACCACTCGATAATACGATAAAGCTGGGAATCAGTTAAAAATTCAATGAGTTCAAAAGGCTTCCACATATTCATAAAAATTCTGTACCTAAACACTGATTATTATTATTATTACTCAATGAACCATATTAATGCTTGCAATATATTTGTTCTATTTACTCATGCATGTACCCTACTTGTCCTTATTTACTTTTTATTGATCCCTTTTTTTTCCTATTCCTTATTATATCTCTGACATATTCAAGTAAATGGGATACCAAATAAATTGTCAAGAAAATAAAATTTCTCTTATTCACTTAATAATATTTATTTATTTATTTATTTTACTTTTTTTTTATTCCTTACCAAATTTGATATTAAAAACCCATCATCGAAAAAATTGGGTATAAAATTGATGAGTCTAGCGATATTGCCAGAGCTGGAAATGATAGCGACAATTTTTTATATTGTGATTAGATGCATAAAATTTTCCAATCATAAAAATTTTCGATGATAAAAGTCTGTTACTGAGATAAGTGATATGCCAGAGTTGGATTAATTTTCCTTGGATAAAAGAAAAATTTATGGATGAAGAAATTGAGTTCGTTACTGGTCCGTCGACAACCTAGTTCTTGACATTTAATGGGGGTTGGCTAATAAATAGGAAATATGTTTACATAGCTTGTCTGTTCATCTTATATAATATTTATAAATAATAGGATCAGACTGAAAATAATGATACAGCCGGGGCCGGGATGAAGATTTAGTGGGCTGACGGTTATTGGAAAGGAAAATGTCAATTATATTTTTTCTCTGGCAAACACCCATTTATTCCACATATCCGTTCGCATCGAATGGTATGAAAACTATTCAGTATATAGGAAAATTGATCCCTCTACCATTAAAAACTCATATCGTTCCGAAGTAAAAAAAAAAACGTTATCTCGAACCGTTATAAATAACGAAAAATGCTCAGAAGAGAAAAAAAAGGGAAATTCAAATCATTTACTTGGTGTATGGAAATATGTGAGGACTCAAGAATGAAATGAGACAACAACATCGCTGTAGGCATAATCCTGTTAGATTGATTTATTACCTTTTGCCTTTTACTTTCCGTTTCCATCTTATAGATTTTCATATTTCAAATAGGGATGAGGAAATGGTTGGTTTTCCAAATCCTAACGGTACTCAAACCTCTATTTAGCGGTATATCTCATAACTTCGGATGGGTTATGATAATATTTAAATAAATTCGGAGGGAGGAATGGATGTAATGGTTGATTTCGTTAAATAGGATGGATTGCTGGTTACACAAACATTATAGCCTTTTTTTGTTAATCCTTTTATAGGATTGCCAGATTTTACCCTCCACCGTTTTTAAGGAATAATAAATTTCCTTAAATTGAGCAACTCTAACTTTTAATGTAGATATTTTTGGATGTCGATTTCGGTATGATGGGTTGCTATATATATTATTAAGCTGGGATTGGATATAAAGGGAAACATTCGTTTGATTAAATGGTGTATAAGCCTCTGACATGGTTCATATGCTTTATGGGTACACCAACAAAGCGAATTGAAGCATAGAATCCGACTTTAGTAATAAATCCTTAAGGATTCTCTTTTTGAATAGCATTGAAGCTTTTATAAGTTATGAGGAGATTTGCTTCATAATAAACACTGGATTATTTTCCAAAATGTAAATGGATCTTATACCCATCCGTATATAGGATTAGGAAATTCAATTCACTGTTTGGGTCAATAAAATTTATTTATACATCGAATTTCCTATATTTCTTCTAATACAAAGTTAAGGTCACGGTGGAGTATATTTGTACTACAATGCAATTAATATGCAAATTTTATGAATTATTATACAAACGCGTTGCATAATTTATTGCCAAACAAATGTTATGCATTCAATAAATTTCCTGGTACAAAGAGGAGGTTTTATAGAATAACTGGATAATGGGTTTAACAACAGAAAAACAAATGTCAGTACCAGAGAATTTCCACATTAATATTTTCCGATCCCGAATATTTTCGAATGGGATTAATTCGCATAAGGAAAATTAATAATTAACATGGTTTTGAATGGATGTTTTAGACTTTCCGGGAATTGATGTTATGTATACAAGTTATATTGACTTAATGGATTTTCTGACGGGGGATATAATCATTTCTTGGGAAGCCATTCTATAATTATTTAACGCTAGATGTTAGAGACTAATGTTTGGGGGGGTGTAAAAGGTTCGTACATATTTCATCTGTTTGTTTGTTGAATGGGAATAGGATGTGCATTATTTGTTTGCACAACACTATATCAATTCGAACTGTTAACATTTGAATTTGAATATACTTGAATAATCAGTAGATAGCACTTCATTTTGTAGTAAACTTTTTCGGGGTATTAGAAGTTACATTTACAACTCGAAATGTGATTTGTGTAATTTAGTAATTTAAACTGAAACCCTATCCCTGTTTCTGACACCAAATATAAATTATCCAAAAGCAAATTCATTACATCTCAAACTTCGAATTCAAAACCACTTTATGTGTTACATTTTAGTCATGTTGTTTTATTGTTTAATTATATTTTTGGTGGTGTAACTGTAATAAAAAGCTTTTCTTCATTGCTCTCTTTTTATCCATCAACAAAATGCTATTCAATTTTCAGATGGAAATGCTGACTGTAATATATTGCTTTGAATAGATTACGAGTTTTCCGCGGTTTCTTAACTGGCATCCAGTTTAAAGAGATAATGACATTTATTCTGTTGATATCTGAATTTTCTATTCAGTTTGAGATTTTCTCAAAAAAAAAAAATATAGAAGCTGAATGTGATAATGTGATAATATTCATCATCATTTATGATGAAATTTTGTCATTTTAAATTTATTTCAAAAATAATATCTATATTTAGGTCAAATACACACAATCCTTTCCCTAAATATTTATATATGTGACGCGTCGTGACAAAAGGGACCTTATCTTGCCAGATACGGCTGTATAACGGCTGTTATAAATGGTTACTTTACTGTTACCACTTGTGACCGTTACCACTTGTGACACTTTTAAATTAGGTTTAAGGTAATTAGGCCAAGGAGTTTTGATACCACTGGATAAAGGATAAAATTCTGAAGAGAATGTAGAAAAAATCAAATGTCTTAAAAATGTCTTAAAGTGGTGAAGTTATGGCGTTTTGAATTTTATAGTTCAAAAATGAAAGTTTTGAGATAATTGAGGTTAAAGTTTGGCAATACTCTTGACTAGTTTTTATGCCATTAATACACTGCTAGAGCGCATTTTTGGGTTTAGTTCATGAATTTTTAACTTCCTTTTAATTTTGGTACCCCCCAATCCAAAATTTTTGGAAAATGAGTCCTCTACTGAAAATATTACTCTGGCAAGATGAGGTCCCTTTTGTCACGACGCGTCACATATATTGAATTCGAAATTTTCCTAGTGGTTTTCAGATAAAACCTTATTTGAAGAGGACTGTTTAAATTCCGCAATATATTTTTAAAGGGGTTTAGTCGAAGTGTTCTTTTTTACTTATGGTACTCAGACATTAGGCCCTTGAAATTGTGGTAATTAATAGCATTATTTCAATTTTCAGTAAAAATCGTCGTAATTTTTCAAACTTAGAAAAATTACTCAAATAGACGACTTATTTATACTGAAAATCGAACAAATTTTATAAAATCTCTAAATTTTCGGGTTGGTAGCTATGAAAGAATTTTGCCATTCATTGTTCATGAAGTTAAATTTTATACCAAATATGCTGAAATCGTACAATTCGATTCCCGCTTAGTTTTTTTAATTACTTCCTTCAAATATTTTTAAGAAAAGGATATGTCCATGTTACCACTTGTGACAATTTGCAAACAATTTCTTTAAGTGCTCTCAACTTGTTAACTAATTGATCTAGAATCTTATTTTTTTTTATATATTAGAGCTATATGTACTGAGTTAATAAATTGTTACTTTTCATCACATTTAATTGAGAGATAATAGCCCAAGCGTATGTTGACAGAGCGTTAGGACTTGTGACGAGGAAGGAGCTCATATAAAACATGTGGTTTTTTAAAACGGTTTATTAGCAAATTTTGACAAGTTATAATACCATACAATATTTTATTCTCTCATTTCAAAATAATTAAGTAATTATTAAATATTCTCACAAGGTATAAATACTGTTAATAATTTGTAATAGCCATTTAAAGAAGAAAAACCACGTTACCACTTGTGACAAAAGATATAAGTGATTTTTAAATATATACAAGAAAGTAAGAGCCTAGATTTCAATATAAAGGTCACTTAATCGATTGTACTTTTCAGCTAGCAATGTATGTTTTAAGTTTCGGTTATAATTTTGAAGATTTTGACACCTGCTTTTAACGTTTTAACTAAAATTGGATTAAATTTGCTGGTAAAAGCTTTGGAAAAACTTAAAAGCATAAAGAAAGCTTTAAGTTGAAGACATAATTTTATTATGATTTTCTAATCCAAATACATTTTCAATAAAATTAATTTTACCAGAAGAACTCGATAAAAAGCTTCAAAGTTCACCGTAAGCTTTTAATTAAAAATAATTTTGTAGGTTTTGTAAACCGATTTTATCCTAATTAATAAATTTGAATGAAATGCATAATTTGCATATAAATGCTCTGGAGAAACTCAAAAGCTCGAAAAATATTTTCAACTTACGGATATAATTTTATACGTTTCAAAATCGGTTTTCTATCTAAATAAATTTACTTCAATGAAAATTCAGACTTTCTGTGAAAAGGTAAAGAAAAACTAAACTTCTAAGCACAACGAAAGCTTATAATTGAAATTTAATTTTATAGCTTTTAAAATCTGCTTTTATCTTAATTATTAAATTTGAATGAAATTTAAAATTTTGGTACAAAAGCTTTTGCAGAAACTTAAAAGTTTAAAGAAAGCTTTAAGTTTGAGATATAATTTAATTCGTTTTTAAATTTATTTTTGAATTATAATTAACTTGCTCTCACCGATACTTAAAATTTTCCGAAAAAACAACGGTTTTCGATCATTTTTGAGCCAAATCGATGATTCGCTTGGAATTTCGTCGTTACCCAGAGAAACTGATATTAGTAGGGCCCTATTTG
Organism: Symmerus nobilis; assembly: GCA_027564815.1. Classification (NCBI taxonomy): domain Eukaryota; kingdom Metazoa; phylum Arthropoda; class Insecta; order Diptera; family Mycetophilidae; genus Symmerus; species Symmerus nobilis. Next base: position 15,573 of record JANTOP010011118.1, on the reverse strand, counting down.
GAGAATACCCTATGGATTCTGAAGCTAATCTGACATACTGCCGATAGAATTTCTTCCACAATCCTCTTTAATCAATTATTCCACTTAAATGTACTTACTTTCTACTTATTATTGTTTTCGAGAATCAGGCGGGCTAAATGTTAGATCAAGCAGCCCATGTCTTTGTTGAGTTAATAAAGGCAGATTGGTAATATTGCTAGTTTAACTTAAGTAAATGCACTACTAACTTACTAATATAGCTATAAGACAAAGCTGGGCTAGAGATAGATAAATCTCCTCCAAAAATACCACATCGTCCTCTAAATTCTACCACTTCTAGCAACTAATAGATTTTTAAGGGAAATCAACACAGTTCTTGAAACTTATGAAAGATATGATATTATATCATCAGATCTTAGTATGTATTTGCTTCAAAAAAATAATTAAATACAACAACTGGATTAAATTTTCATCTTCGAGAAACATCATAAATGATGATGGTTACATTTTGAGGGGACTGACTGAGTGAGATTGAAAATTTGCCAAACAAAATTAGTGACGTCAAACAGAATAAAAAATGATTTTGCATTCGCATTTTCTTTTCCAATTTTTTTTTTTTTTTCAAAAAATTTTTCATCAAAAACTTTGTTTGTAAATAAATAAAGTGTTTTCTTTATAAGAATAAGATGCCAAATATTCTCTCGGGTATAAAGATCTCTGGCCACTTATAATTTATTTCGAACTTATGACTCTTCATTTAATTATAAAAAAAAAACATAAATATATCAATTGTTCAATTTATTATAAATAAATTTTAAGCAAAAATAGGTAAATCTAAAAATTGCATTGACATTGAGCGATTTTGCAATGAATTTATTTCTTTAAATAAATAATGGATAAGAAATATTTTAATACATTTTTTATAATATCGAAAGAGAAATGAAATATATTTTTATATTTAATTTTTTTTTCTAACAATATTCTATTTCTATTTTTATTTAATTTAATATTAAGATGATGGGTAGAGGGTCATGGGAATTTCGATTTTCCTTCAAGCGAATATACGAGTGTTCGCGTCTAAAGAAATTAGACTCTTAATTCGATGAATACAATTGACGTAAATTAAATGATTGACTTCAAGGTAGGTATTTTATGTATTTTGTATTTTTTTTTTAAGATTTTCTAATTTTAGATTTTCTATTGTCAAATGTAACATTTTATAATAAGTTTTTCTTTTCGGCTTTTCCTTTACAGATGATTTATTAGATTAATAATTATATTTTCTCATCTGGAAATTCGCCATTGTATATTTAATATAATGGAAAATTATTAACCTGTCTAAGTGTCTAGACGTATATAATTTCGGATTATTTTCATTTTACGATAGTTAAAACATTAATTTTTTAGCATTTCTTGTGAGCAAAATTAAAAAAAATATTTATTCGTAACTAGAAAGTTATTCATGATGGGAGGTTTACAGGACGATGGATTTTTTCCATCTCCCATAACATAAATTCAAATAATTAAATTGAATTGAAAAATTTAACGGTTAAATAAGAAATTTCGTCAAAATTTCTTAAAAAACAAAAATTTTTTACAAAAATTAGGAAACAAATGGGTCGTGTGGGGCTAGTACACTAGAGGGGGGCGGAGGGGGATGGTTTCCCGGATCCTCATTGAAGGGTTTTCGTCCCTTTTCCAAAAAATTATCACAAATTTGTATTATTGCGTTTTTTTTATTTCTCTTTCACTTTCTTGTTTTTTTCCAATTTAGTATGACAATTGTGATCGCAGCAGTGCACTATTATCAAATCTATATCGTCAAGAAAGATCAATCTTATTTAATTTAATTTAATATTATTCATTAATAATTTGCTACGTTATAATTATATTGCTTCTTTATCGAATTATATAATTAGTACTGATGCGGTAATATACAATGACATTTATACATTTTTGTACAATTTTATATTTTCGCCTAAATTTATATAATGCAATTTTAGATTGAATTTATATAATGCAATTAATTTTATTTCCATTTATTCCATTTATGTAATTTTTAGTAGATTTTCAAATGTTCGTGCATTTTACAGATTTTATAAAAATTTTTGAAATTTTTTAAATTAAAAAAAATGTTTTCGGATTAGATGAAATTTGGATTTTAAATCTGGATTTTGATCCAAAAAATCATGAAATTATGAATTTCTAACGATTGATCTTCCCTACACTAATTTTTGTGTCATTAATAGTATTTCGTTTGGGACAATGGATTTTCCATATCAATCATTCGTTTAAAATAATATATCAACCTAAGGAAGAGTAGACATGGTCTGGTCATCTATTAGGAAAATTGTGTGTTCGGGGAGACGAAATAAAATTGACTCAAATGTAGAAAATGAAGTAAAAATCGTCTAATACAAAAAAAAATTAGAAACAAAACCATACACCGATCCAATAGGATTCTATAAATAAGTTGACCTCAATCAAAAATAGCTCAGCAATATACAAATTTGCATACACCAAATCGGAAGTTTGGAATAGATTTAAATTTCTCGAAAAAACAAAACCGAAACAAAAACAATGAATTTCATAGTAAAATTAAAATTAAATTTTGTACTAGTTTTTAGCTTAGATTTAACCATCTATTTTTATATGTACACCGATACACTGTGTTGACCACATATGTAATGTACCATAATGGTCAGATGAATATTGTTGTTTGACCTGAATAACAACTTCATGAATCAGAGAATCAGAGAATTGCAATGGGAAATTCTATTAAAAAAAAGGGAATTTATTCATCCATTTTAATTGAATTGAAGGAAAATAAGGAAAGGGATGAGAAAATATTAATAAACCACTTGCTTTTAATCCATCCTGCGGTGGATTAATATTTCCTTGGATGAAAATCGATTCCGTGATTTAGTTATAACTTATAAAAGCAATTTTTAATTAAATTTCTATTTTAATTATTGTTATATGATATGATAGTCATACCTACTATACCATCGCTATCTCCTACCAAAACATCATATATCATAACATTTAATCTAATATTTTCTATTTCAACTGTTTACTCACGTTTAACCTTTCCAAGTAAACCTTTGAAATGACTCCTTTATGGAATATAATAAATACAGAAATTTAAAAACTCATTTCCGAAGTTATGCCCCAAATACCAATGAGAAATATTCCAATATTTATTTTTTATTTTATTTCTTTGGGTTAATTTAAAAAATCATCCCTGAGAGCAAAGGGTTTAAGAATAAAGTTAACCTTTATATGGAAATTTGATAAAACTTTTCGTTTTTCCTGTGATAAAACGAAAATGATTGGTTATTTAGGGCGATTCGATTCGACCTCAAAAACAGAGTAGTTAGAGAAGGAGACATCCTATGAATATCCTAACCTCGATTTATATTAAAAAAAATATTTAAAACAACTTCTCGAAATAGGACTTCTAACGGGGGAAATTGTCAATACAGAGTTTCCTTCTCTTCCAGTAATTCTTTTATTTAACATCGAAATTTCACGATATTCCATAACTTCAAAATAATACCTGCTCCCCAAACAACAAAATGTAGGAAGTACATTTTTCAGGATATACAATCTTGAAAATCGAATGTAAACATTTTCATTCATATTATTTTCCATCCTTGTTTATTTTATTTTCTTTTATCCGCAAAATGAAAATTATGGGTTTGGGAATAAAACATGATGTTTTTCGTTATGGTTCTATCTTGAACAGTTCCGGTATCCCTTCAAGAAAAAAAAAACTTTTTCCTTCCACAAAACGAAGAAAATGAACATCATCTTAAATTTATGGACTCATAAATGGGATAACATAAAAAAAGGATTCAATATTATTATGTTTATTACACAATCGCTCTAAATAATAATTCAGGGTTAAGATTGGTTTGGGGGATGTTTTTTTTCTGGAGGGCAATGCCCATGACCAAATAAATATTTTATTATTTTTCTAATTTTTTCAGTTAAGTCACGATTTTAATTTTTTTTTTTTTTTTGACGGTGGCATAATGAGAAGTTTGTAAAGTCATGATCTTCGTCTCATTGTTATTTGGCCGGGTCTGTTGGGAATTTTAAATTCTACACCGATAATGGGGTTCTTTGTGGAAGAAAATAAGCTGCGAGGTATCTAAGAGTAAAAAAGAAAATTGACATTTTTAATGACATTTCCAAAGGATTGTAGGTTAAGGTCAAATAAATAATAAATAATAAATAACGTTTCCCAAACAGAACCGATATTTTAATTCCGGTAAACCCACTTAGATTTTATTTGTTTGGACTTCTGAGAATATATCCGATATCTCAGAAGTGTTGATGTATTTGTATTACGATGAATTTTATTTCCTACATTTTCGTCCTTGATTCTAATCATGAGTATTTTATTTTCAAAAATCATGAATCAATAGATTTAAATTTGAAACTTTTTTGTCCTTAAAAATTTTTACTAAAATCGATCGAATTTAATTGAATTTTTTACGAGTTGATTATTGACGGGATTTTAAAAATATGGGTTTTAAACCCTCTTTTAATATCTCGGAATTTTATTCTCTTCATTCTTCATTTACAGGATTGATTATATAAATTAGATAGATATCTTTTCTGGTATTTGGTGTAGATTTCAATTTATGTGTAGATATTTCTCAAAGGACATACATTTCGATCCCCGCCTAGATTTTTAATTACATCCTTCAAACATTTTTGCGAAAGCTTTCGGATATAATTTTAATGATTTTGAAACCTGCTTTTACCGTTTTAACTTAATTTAAATACAATTTAAAATTTGCTGGTAAAAGCTTTGGAAAAACTTAAAAGCTAAAAGAAACCATTAAATTGAGGACTTAATTTTGTAAGGATTTTCTAATCCAAATAAATTCTCCTCAAGGAAATGTAAAATTTTCTCAAAAGCTCAACGGAAGCTTTTAATTAAATTATAATTTTATGGGTCTTGTAGCCCGATTTTATCCTAATTAATAAATTTTTATGAAATTCTAAATTTGTATATAAAAGCTCTGGAGAAACTCAAAAGCTTACAGATATTATCAAGTTACGGATATAATTTTATACGTTTCGAAATCTGTTTTCTATCTAAATAAATTTACTTTAGTAAGAATTAAAAATTTTTGTGAATAGGTGAAGAAAAACTTCAAAGCTCAACGAAAGCTTATGATTGAAATTTAATTTTATAGCTTTTAAAATCTGCTTTTATCCTAATTATTAAATTTGAATGAAATTTAAAATTTCGGTATAAAAGCTTTTGCAGAATCTTAAAAGTTTAAAGAAAGCTTTAAGTTTGAGATATAATTTAATTCGTTTTTAAATTTATTTTTCATTCAATTAACTCGCTCTCACCGAAAATTAATCGACGTTTTACAATAATTTTTGACGCAAATCGACGATTACTGATTAAGGTTTTGTTTTAAAAATCCTAAATTCAACTACCCCCCTAAAAGCTACTTCCTTTCTACTTATTACCGTGTTCGAGGGTCAGTAATTTAATATCTCGGAAATTAATGAACAGAAAGGAATAAAAGTTGGTCGCAGTGAATTCAACCGTTTGATAAATAAATACTCTTGGAAGATAATGCTCAAATAATGAGAATCAAATAACATCGAAGAAATGATAACGTCAAATAGTCATCATAATGAAAATTTGAATTTTCCGTATGTCGTCCGATTAGCTTTATAGAAACTAACTCATACTGATATGATCGCCGACAAAATGAAATTTATATGATGAAGACGATGAAGTTTTTATCAGAAAAACCTCTAAAAAAAAAGTTAGATATTTCTAGGTAATAATCGTAAAACAAAAAGTTGTAATCTTTATCTAATTTTCTTTCCCATAAGATTTTCTATTATATTTTCTTTTTATGCGTTTCAAGTCATTATCAAAGACTTTGTTGTTTTTTCATTAGGTTTTGTTTTCCACTCATTACAAAACCACTTTGAAGGGAGTTTTATTCCAAGAGTCATAAATATATGTATTGGGTCCTAGATAGAAAAAAATAAACTCCTTGTCTGGTGTATATAACTACAAGTACCACTTAGCCTGTCTATGATTTATCACTAGTATGTATAAAGTAATATAACAGATACTTGAACGTTCCTATTTTATAAGGATAAGGGATACTGAAAAACTATACAATCGTTCCACTTGTCGTGGTAGGAGGTCATTGACGAAATGGTACTTTTTTTTATTTTCCCGGGGAAAATCTTCCTAGAAATATAAAACGATAAAGAAAAGTTTAAAGTTGACGTGGTGAAAATGTTTCACGGAGAAAATATTTTCGTTTAGATGGAAAAGGTAAGTGAATCATATCATGCCAAATCTTCCATCAATTCATTGTCAACGATGATGATAATGTCTTGGTTCTATTTTTCTTGGATATATTATACAAAGAAAGTCATATAAATTCTTATCATTCGTATCAATATGTTGGAGGAAGGATGGAGGAAAACAGTTTTTCTTGGTGGTTTTTTTTTTTTATGTCATACCACCCCGAATGGTTGGTTGATTGGGGCGCTTAGAAATTGATGAATGAAAAAAGCTTTCATATTTTACCAATTTTACTTCAAATTCGGTTATAGTTTGTTGGCATGTTCGTTGTATTAAAAATTGAATGCCATAGAGAAACTGCTTCCGTTTTATTGTCAGTCTGTACGATATCTTATTCGATTTATTTATTTCTTTATACACAGACATGGATGTCCTTTGAATCAATATTACAGATAACGGATATCCGATATTTTACAATTTTCCAAAGAATTTTGGTATCGTTAAGGAAGATGCACCACCCTGTCTTTAGTCAATCCGATCTGAAGAGATGACAAAAATCATTTGGATAAAATAGGTATCGTAGGGTGAATGGTCCTTTTGCACTCACAAACTTCTATTTAAGCAATAAAAATATTTGATTGAAGCAATAAAATGTTCTGGGGTTTCTTTTTCTGTGATTATTTGTGTTCATCGAGCACAAACCGTACGGTGAAATGGCATTCACATTTTGTGCATTTTGTGGAGTTATTTGGATTGTGGTTGGGTTGGGTGTGGTATATCTTTTTTTCCGTCCTTACCACCACAAACCAACGCTAAACATTCGTACCACTTCATATGTAAACCTTTAAATGGGTTTATTTATTTGTGGAAATTTTATGGATTACTGGCGGGATTACAATACTTAAGCTTGTCGTTTTTAATTGGCTATTTAACTGTTTCTTTTTTCAATTTGAAGAAAGAGTTTACTAAAGAGCCGGTGATTTAGAATAATGAATTTAATCCCATTCCAAGTCTATTTTAAAGAACTTATCATCAAACAAAAGGATGCTTTAAATTGAAAGGTTTACTGCTAATATTAGGAATATCGCTGGATATTCCACTTTTTATTGAATTCGGTATCCTATAAGGTTCAAAAATTGTATTGAATTAGAATTATCTTATTAAATTTTCGATTACTATTCATACTTAATTTTACTTATAAATAGTAGTTGGGGCTACATACACTTAGAAAAACTTTAAACATTGAAAATAAATTTTTTTCAGATCAGCTTATTTTTTTAAGTTTTTGTCCCTAACATTTATCAGCAAATTGACTAGAAACCCTTTTCTTCAATATTGCTGAAGTATATATTTTCCCTCAGTGTATAATAGATAACAGAAAATTAATTCAACGATTGAAACGTGACAATGATTGAGTTTTCATTGTTCCGAAAGATTATTTGAACAGGGAAAGATTGGATTAACATTTTTCTTCATATTCTCCTCCGCACTTTTTCCTAACTCATACATATGCTAAAACTGCCTATTGATTATTTGAAGATTAATCCAATTGATTAGAAAGTTTTGGTTGGCGGATGCTTCGTATGTTTTTATTGAGATGAAATAAAATGATAAGAAAGACCTCCAAGCCAAGCGGAGAAAACATTACTGTATCCCCGTGTAGAAAGGAAGTTTCTTTTTTCTGGGTCGAGTTATATGGTTTTAAGTAAGGATTTAACCTTTTTTTATACATGATTTGAAAGGCGTATTGAATATTATTCCTATATTCGGGTATTTGTATTCTCATCGATAATGGGTTTCTCGTCATTCGATTTATTCCGATCACGCGTTTCAATGGAATGTCTACAAATATGTAATTAGAGATAAAAAACACTTCAGTTTTTTGATTGGGAAGCATATTAAAAGAGGGCTTTTATAAGATAACATTAGGATTTGTTTCCTACCAGAGATAATTAAGGACATATCGACATATGTATTTCTCGACCCACCATTAAAATCTTTCGTTGCTACAAATAGGACTAATCAAGTTGAATAGAAGAAAGGGATTTTTTGATTGAACGGAAAAAATACCTTCAACTAAAAGAAAACCTTCTCGGTAATCAGATGGGATTTTAGCATGATTTTTAACATTTATTTTTATCAAACCGAGGTAAAAATACGTAAATACGTCCTTTGGGAAAATATTTTAATATCAAGTAATCTTATCATTCCGGTAAATTGATACTCCCCATCTCAAAAGGAAACCCTTATTATAAATGAACAAAAAAGGTTAATAAACAGATAAATAATTCTTATAATACATTTCGAAGACCATAACTTTTTTAAAATACTTAAATGTCAAGACAATAATTCTTAAAGAAAAATTGTTGGGTAAAACCAAAAAAAAAACTTCTGTACAAATCGTTTAGATTCCCTGGAGGGATTTTAAGATGCCGCGACATAAAAAAATTTCATCGGTGGGGTGAAAAAATATCTGCAATAAAGAAGTCAAGATAGGAAAGTCATTCCTTTCCTATCAAGAGTTCAATGACAATATCCATTTTCAACGAGTATTTTTCTGCATTTTTTTTTGTTTCAACAACCATTCTAGTATACAAGTGGTTCGTGGGGTCCTTGAAAATTTCATATTCAGCATATCCCCGTATACTATGAGAGTACCTATTTACTTTTTTCAGAATTTATCTCTTATTTAATTTCACCTGTATGAAGAGGTGTTTGAAGTTTTTGTACGTGTATGTTTTTTATTTCATATACAAAACCGTTCTAAAACTTAATCCTGAATGTCCTTACGCTTTCAATGGTAATAGAAATTTAAATATTGAATCAACCGTTTGAATTTTCAAAGAATTTTCACTATCAGAAAATTTCTATCCATAGGATACGATAACCGGGTAGGGGTTTAAAATTATTTTGAACATTTCAGATCAATGTTTCTCAAACTGTGCTCCGCGGAGCCCCAGTGTTCCGCGAGACCATTCTGAAATTTCTGAAACATAATTCGTTTCTTATTTATTTGGCAACAAATCCGTATCATTAGATTTTGCAACTTTCGAAGAAAATTTTTGGAAAATTCTATTTTTCATCATTTTATCTCATTACCTCTACCAAACCACCCTCTCTAAATGAGCTGCACCGTTTAAATGAGTAAGATTTTAAAATTTTTAATTTCCCGGAAAATTATAATATCAACTTTCCGGCTAAGTGGTGGCTTAAATACCGACGTCCCACTTCAAACCCCCACCAAAATTCGGGCGTTGATTGTTTTTTAATTTTGATAATTCAATTTTTTTATCCGATGACTAGAAAACAATACTGCGTCATTAAATTTGCCAAGTCCGGAAGAAAATCCGTGGAAAATTCAGACCGTAATGCAAAGAAAATTACAAGGAAAATCCAATCTTTTTATTTGATTAATTAAATCTGAAGTTTAATTAGAAAAGCTTAAAGAAAGCTTTTAGTATCAGAGAATTCTTCAATCCAAATAATTTTCCTGTAACAAAATTAGAAATTTCCGGAAAAAAGCTTCATTGATGGCCATAAAGCTCGATAAAAGCTTTTTATTAAAACTTAACTTTATTAATTTCGAGATACATTTTTTATACAATTAATTAAATCGAAATGAAATCCGAAATTTTTCCTTAAAAGCTTTTGATGAATTTGAAAGCTCGTAGAAGCTTTAATTTTCGAATGTAATTTTATACGTTTGAACAGTGAAATAAAATTTAAAATTTTCTCAAGAAAGTTCAATTAAAATCGCAAAAGTTCGCTGAGAGCTTTTGATACAAATTATATTTTATTTATTGGGAATCAACTGTTCACATGATTAATTAAATTCTAATAAAATTTAGAATTTTCCACCAAAAGCTTTTCAAAATCGGAAAAGCTCCAAAAAAGCTGCAAGTTTGAAATACAATTTTATACGTTTTGGAACTTGTCTTTCTGTCAAATAATTTTACTATAACGAAATTTCATATTTTCTCAAAAAATTTTATTTAAAATCGCCAAAGCTTAATGAAAGCTTTCAATACTAATTTTATTTTGTTTGCTTGAAATTTACTTTTCATTCGATTGTTGAAAGTTCAATCAAATTTGAAATTTTTCCTCAAGAGCTTTCCAATAACGGAAGAGCTCCGAAAAAGCTATTACTTTCGGGTATAACCTTATACCTATTTTTTATCCAAATAAATGAACTGCTACGAAATTTGACATTTTCACCGAAAAGCTTCCATAAAAATTAACTTAGAGTTTTAATTAATTTATTTGAAATTTACTTTTTATCGTATTAAAAGCTTTTGAAAATCATTAAAGATCAAAGTAAGCTTTAAGTTTCGGATGTAGTTTTGTAAGCTTTGGAACTTATTTCCATTAAAATAATTTTACTACATTGAAATGTCTATTTTTGTAAAGAAAACTCTGTTCAATTCCTCCAAGCTTGTCGAAAGCTTTTGAATAAAATATCATATTATGTATTTGCAGTACACTATTCATCGGATTAATAAAATTAGAAACGATTTTTAAAATTTCCCCCAAAAGCTTTTAAAAAACTTGAAAACTCAAAGAAACATTTATGTTTTAGAAATGATTTTAAAATGTAATATCTCGACGTAATTCAAACTTCCCTCAACCAGCATTTCTAAGAAGACCTAAACAAACAATTGATCTTTTAGCTAGGGGCTCAGCTAGCGTTTATATTAATAAAAAAGGCTCGGCGACTAATAAAGTTTGAGAATCCCTGGTTTAGATAAATATAATGTTCGAATTTCGCGTATATTTTCTAAATGTTGTCTCAACATTAATTCAAAACCCAGACATAATTCCTACATACTTTCAGTTCAATATACAAGAGATTTATGATGTCTCCTTGCTGTACGAGAATATAAAAGTTAAATTGAAAATATAATCAAAGATCCGTAAAAATATAATAAAATGTTAAATATTTACTAGAAGTTAACACTTATGCGAAAGTCGGATCCAACTATTTATAGACATCACTGATAAGATAATTTAATTGAGTACGAAAGATTTTTCTGAAATCGATTGAAAATGTCAGATATCCAGGATAACGCTGGTTGATGAGAAAGAATCCCATCCCATCTAAATACGAATTCTTTTCTTATAATTGCCTCCAGCACGTAGATTGTGTATTACCCATAACCGTATTATAACCTTAATTGGATAGCAAATCGGGTAGTAAGGTATCGCGTAAGTGCAAGGATGAAAATAAAATAGGAAAAATAAATTATCACTTTGAAAATTAAGGTTAACCAGTAAGTTCGATGGGTTTTATACTCAATCTGGTAATCTAAAACCACTGAATTTTCAAGGTTTAATATTTAACAGTCGCCTTTTAAATAAATTTGTTATTCTGCACACTTAAATTTGCAGACAGTCAGTGGATGATAATTATAATGATAAAATGCGAAGTAGTAGTTAGTTGGTAGTACATTTTCATTGAGTATTTAATTGGTTTTTTTTTTTGGTTGGCTCGGGGATTAGAAAATTAAGTTTCCCTGCCTTAAATTCCCTAGTCCCTTCGGAACGGATATCTGAGGCTTATTTATAGAGAAAATATCCTATCTTATAATTCTGTTATATATCCAGCCATGCACAACAAAATAAATGAAGTGAATAGGATATAAATGCAACAACAGGATAGTTCTGTTCCAAAGCTTTTAATTTCTTGGGGTCGAATTTTAACATGACAAGCATATTTTCCTTTATCTGAAATATCTGTAATTTAAAAGGATGAGAATGGCATCTGGTTGGGTAATAAACTTTACCCGAACTAAGTAGAAAATTGCACGTTCCTACGATTTAATTTTTACAATTTTTCTTTATACATGTCATTGCTAAAAGTGCTAGCAAATATTACAGACAAATTTCCATTTAAAAAAAGATGTATATTAGAAATGCATCGATGCAATCATCAAAATACGTGTTATAAAATGAATGCGATTCGAAAATAATCTATTATAATCGATAAAATAAAATATATACATTATATTCGGATTAATATCACGATATTTTGTAAGCAATGCAAGTCCAATCAACATGTAATTGAATAAATAATTTTCAAATTCAATACATAATAAAATGTCTAAAAGATGATATCAATTTGAGACAAAATGTTATGACCAAACATAAATAACATTATTATCTCTGTCTGATATCAATTCATTGTCATTTGACATTTAATGTAGCAAATGTATGATGGTATTCGAGACCAATCTGTGTCGAACAAATTGTTCTTTAAGGGTTTTCATAACTTCAAAAGGATTATAAATTAAGCTTTATATTTCGATAGGATTTGGGTTAATAGCTTTAAATTTAAGGAATTTTTTCTAGAAAAAATAATATACGTTAATCCTGCTACTATAAAATTTTATAAATTTGCAGAAGTTTCATGCCGTTTATTTTATACGGCAACTGTAGAACACAGGAAATTTGGTCTCACGTTTACATATTTAATAATTACGATATTATCATATATGTAGTATCGATGTTGAATCGATGAAAAATCATAATAGTAAAGTGGAATTATTAGAAAATCTGAGATGAGAAAAATTAAATATTTACCAAATGAAATCACGTAATATAATTAATTTTTGAGTACATAAATGTAATATTAAGTTTATTTCTAATTTAAAATTTGGGTCAGGCTCCTGGAAAATGGCAGGGCTTGTCGAAATAATACATACCTAATATACTGATTAAAACACGATATTGTACTGAATAAATTATAATTGTATATTGAAAATAAAATGAATTCCTAAAAGAAAAAGTGTATTTATTAATTTATTATTAAATTATTATTCCAGTAAATCATGTTACCTACATATCATCATCATCCTACTCGCTTATGGTTCGTTGTGTTGCCAGCATAATGTATTTCTTTGATCTATTAAAATTTATTTCTATGGGTTACCGTAGATGCAGTATTGCACCTGCTGTAAAATTCCTCTATCAGCCAATTTTAAAAATATTTCCAAATTAAATCGAATCGAAGCGAACCGCATGAAAGCAAAAAAATATCTTGGAGGTCAATTTTCTATGCAACGTTGAATTTTAATTTCCCACGATTTATCATGGTCGATACTAGATGTTCCGTAAATCTATAAATATTATTCGCGGGCTCCTTTATTTTTAGTATACTTCTGTAATAGCAGTGACGTGCAGTTTAAACTGGGGATTGCTCTGATCAGTGAAAGATATATGCTACTTGAATTCTTGTTTCCTATAATCTATATTCTCCATCGACGTGGAGGTACCTATACTATTTATATTCCATCTTAATAATTTTAAATAAGTGAAATTGAAGGTTTTCTGAAATAGGTGAAAAGGTATGTGGAAAATTAAAATCTCTACAATAGTTTTAATGAATTGCATGCCTGAAATTTTGCATAAATTTCTGTGGCGTCAAGCATTAACCGCTTAAGTGGACTTAAGACGAAATTGAGTTATGAACACCATGGTATTCTCCATGTACGATTGCGTATACCCACAAAAATTTTCATCCGAAATCTTTAAATTGGCCAAAATATAGCTATTTGAAGAAATGCATACCCGCGTAAGTTCATGTATCAGAATAAATTTTTAAAACTTTGAATCGCTCTCCTGAAAAGTTGCAAAAAACGACTTAAGCGGTTAATGCTTGGAGGCACAAATATATGGTTTCAATCAGCTTTCAATGTTTTTAAGCATTTTTTTTGGGAAAATTTTTAATTTCGTAAAAGGACTGATAGAAAATAGATTTTAAAACGTTGAAAATTAAGTTCGAAACTTAGAGCTTTCGTTGCGCATTTAAAAGTTTAGATAAGTGTTCTGCGAAATTTCCACATTTCATTTAAATTTATTGAATGGGATAAAAATTCGATTCCGAATTACATAAAAGAGATTGTAAATTTAAACTTTCAGTGAGCTTTCGAGATTTTTAAATATTTTTTTTGGGAAAAATTGAACTTTCGTTAAAGGATCATCATCTAGATAGAAAATAGATTTTGAAACCTAAAAGCTAAAATTCGAAAAATTAAGCTTTCGTGGAGCTTTTAAGTTTTGCAGAGCTTTTGTACGAAAAGTTTAGTTTTGGTATTTTTATATTTTTTCTCAACTAATTTATAAACTTCCTGCATCATTACATTTTTTTCCGGAAATCCGGATAAAATGTCGCGATATTCAAATTTCTTATAATTAGATAAATTTCAACTTTTCCGAAATAATTAATTTTTGTATTTTTACCTAACTGTTAAAGCATATGCACACCTTGTGAAGATGTTGACCGTACGCCACTGTGTAGTAGGATCTCTCTACAAAAAAACAACATTCAATTTGAGTCAATCAATCTCTTAATCACATTTAGTCACGAACAAAAGTGTATGCATTTTGTCATTTAAATGCATTTAAAAGTGTAATTTACAAGAATAAGATTTTATAAATAATAATCGCTTCAATATAATGGCATATTATTTCAAATTATACCATTAAGACGGAACAGGTTCTATATTTAGCTCAATCAACCAATGTCTTTTTTGCATGTCGAGCAAATGGTAACATTGGAAAACAAGTTCTCATATCACGTTGATATCAAGTGGACATAAATTCTGTAAAGTCCAGCAGGAATCCTGTCCATATGTTCGTGTTTAAATTAATTTTATTATATTTTAATAATTCGTTCTTGCAAAATATAGACAAATTTTGCAAAATATATTTCCTATGATATTACACAAAAACTCTTACTTTCGATATATCTTTTTGTCCAGACGGTGAATGACTATGAATAGCCGCTCCCATATTTTAATTATATTATTGGGAGGGTCTCGTTTCTCAGATATTATAACATTCGAATAGATGAAGTATTTCGAACAATTTGTTATGGAAAATTGTATAATTAAAAAAAATAAATTATAAAAATGGAAAGTTTTTCCTCGTAATCTATAATTTGTCAAAGAAAACATTCGATGGATTTCCAAGAAAATTTTCTTATATAGTAGGCCTATATCAGAGGTTTATAATCTGCGAAGAGACAGCCTGGTAATGAATCCAAGTTAATTGAAATTGAATAATTTATTTATGGTTGCAAAATACTGGTCTGGATATAGTCATGGTTCAATAAACATGAGTAAATTGGTAGAAGAAAATTTTATTTTAATACCCAATTAACAAAATAATTAATAATTTATTTTATTATATTTCCTGTACTTAAGGACAGAGGTTCACTTTTTTTGCATTTTTTTATGAGTTTTCATGAATTTTTCGTGCCGAAACAGTGAGACCTATCGAGAAGTTCTTTTCCG